>JAQZBX010006547.1:0-45313 GCA_029593785.1 Cabassous unicinctus | reverse complement strand
AAGCAAGGACTCGAACAGATGTTTGTACACTGATGTTCATAGCGGCATTATTCACAATTGCTAAAAGATAGAAGCAACCCAAGTGTTCATCAACTGATGAATGAAACAATGTGGTATATACACATTATGGAATATTATTCAGCCATAAAAATGAATGAAGTTCTGATGCATGCTATAACATGAATGAAACTTGAGATATAAAGTTGAGTGAAATAAGCCAGGCACAAAAGGACATATATTGTATGATCTCAATTATATGAAATACATGCAAACTAATAAAGTCAGAACTAGAATACAGGTTACCAGGGTGGAGAATGGGGTGGGGGTGGGGAATGCCTAATTGGTAGGGAGTTTCTATTTGGGATGATGGAAAAGTTTTGGTAATGGATGGTGGTGATGGTGGCACAACAATGTGAGTGTAATTAACACCACTGAACTGTATAATTGAAAGTCGATAAGAGGAAATTTTAAGTTATATAAATCAGAATAAAAAATTTTTTTTAAGAAAAACAACCCATAAAACTACACAACAAGCATGAACTCTAATGTAAACTATGGATTATAGTTCATAATATAATATTGTTTCATCAATTGTAGCAAAGATACCACATTAATGCAAAATGTTGATAACAGGGAAAAGTGGGGTGGATATATGGGAACTCTGTACTATCTGCATGATTTTTCTGTAAACCTATCTACTACTGCTCTAACATTACATGTAAACAATATCTTGTTTCTCTCTCACTTCACTATCCAATCCACTGTGAGTAGGCAATGGGACTCTGCTCCACACAGTCACCCAGGGGACCAGGCCTCCTATAGCTTGTGGATTCACCCTCATCAAGTCCTTGGAATCCTCTCCATCCAAACGTTGGATTTGACAAAGGGTGGGGATTGCACATGTGAGATGTAGATCATTTATACTCACTTTCCACTGGCCAGAACTCTAGCATGTGGGTACAGTATCTTCTAGAGAGACTGGAAACTGTAATCCATGTGTTTCCCAGAAAAAGAGGAAGGAATGGGTATTTATGACACCAGCAGTCCCTGCCACAATGATCTTGATGAAGTATTTCAACATACCTTTCTCAATTATTGATAATATGAATGTAAAGTTGTAAAGATAGGGAAGATTTGAACTTAACAATTAAGACAAGCTTGATTATAACTGACATATACAGAATGCACCATCGATAATTGGAGAATACATACTCTTCTAAAGCCTACATAGAATATTTATCAAAATTGACAAAGTGATCTTATCAAATTTCAAAGACAATATCATACTTTCTGTGACACCATTGCAGCTGTTAGAAAGTCAATAACAAAAAGATAAAAATCCCCATATTTTAGAAATTAAATAACACACTTCTGGATAACACATGGGTCAATAAAAAATCAAAATGGAAATTTTAAAAATATTTAGAACAAAAGACAATTAAAATACTATATTGCTACATATAAAAATTTGTAGAATGCAACTAAAGTTTATTTGAGGGAAATTAAAGGTCTTAATTATTTATACTTGAAAAAGCTGGAAATCATGAAGCATAGCATGCAACTTAGGCAGTTGGTAAAAGAACAATAGTATAAACCCAATAAAATAGCAGGGAGGAGACAATAAATTTAAGAAAAGATGAATTTGATAGCACAGACCTGGCAGAGAGGAAAAAGAAAGCCAAAGGTTTGATGTTTTACCATATTAATAAAACCACCAAATGCTTGCAAGTAAAAGAGAAAAAGATCAAATATTAAGAAATAAAAAGGAGACCAAGCTAAAGATAACAGTAGACATTTATAAGATAGATTACTATGAACAAATATATTTTCAAACAATAAATTTGAAAACTTAGATAAAATGAACCATTCCTAGGAAAATATAATCTACCAAAAAATGACTAAAGAAAAAATAGAAAGTCTGAAAAACATATTTCCATCAAATAAATTAAATATTCCGTTTCAATCTTCCAGCAAAGAATGGAGAAACAAATTGTGGTGCATACATACAATGGAATACATCTCAGGGGAAAAAGAAAAACACTACTGAATAGATGCAACACCTTGGAGAATCTCTCAAAAACATTATGCTGAGTAAAAGGAGCCAGGCACAACAGTACACAGTGTAAAATTCCATTTATGTGCTATTTTAGACCAAATAAATTAATCTCTAGTGACAGAAAACAGATCAGTGGTTGTCTGGTGCTGGGAATGGAAGGAGGGCAGTCTGACTACAAAGGGCCTGAGGGAACTTTTGGGGTGATGGGATGTTCTATGTCTTGACTGTGACGATGTGTGGTGTGTCTCTTATCAAAACTCATTGAGCTGAACACTTAAAATGAGTGCATTTTATTGTATGAAAATATCTTTATAAAGTTATTTAGAAAGAAAATCTACTCACAAACAAAACGCCAAGCCCAAATGGTTTTACTAGCAAGTTCTACCAAACTCTCAGGGCACAGATCATAACAGTCTCCAATTCATTCATGAAGTTGTATAATCTTGAAGAAAGAAAAACCTAAGCTGAGATTGCTAAGCTGAGATTGCTGGTAACTCCAGCAAGACAGATCATGCTGAATTTCTATCCTAGGCAGAAAATTTAACTTTGGTTAAAAGGCTGAAACAGCAATGCAGAAATAAGTAATGTCTTTGTTTCACCAAAATCCAAGTGTTCCCTGTCTTTCCCCCTGAAGTAACAGGCCAACCATCTGGTCAACCGAGGCTCTCCGCTCTCTGTCTTAAGTTGCATCTTTCCACCTCAGCTCATGTTCTGGAGTTTATCCTCTCTTTAGAATGGATGCTGACCCTCACTATGGAAGCAGAATTTCTTATACAATTCTCAGTGAGACTTTATGGTTTTGTTTTTTTGTTTTTAGTGATGAGTTTTTTTTCAGCTGCTTTCTGGGGGCTTATACCTGACATGGGAATCAAATTACCCTCATTCTTTAGATGGAAAAAGAATGTTGGCACTAAGAGTGAACAGAGAGATGTGCCCAGGAAGTTCAAGTTTTATTAAACTTACAACAGACCAGAGTTTATTTTCATAATTCTAGGTAAAAATGGGCTTCTTATATGTAGAAAAATTAGGGAGACTAACCACAAGGAATACTTGTTTGACTATTGATAAGATTACCATTGCCAGGTTTAAAAAATATACCTTATTTTTTTATTAGAGGGATTCATATCTCAAAAGCATACTACTTTTTAGAATGTTAGAACTATATCCATTTTGTTAATTCTTTACATATGGCCATTTTCATATACCTTTCAAAATCTCATTAACTGATGCTTTGGGGAGAGTTTCATTTTTTTCTTCTTTCACAAAAACACATACCAGTTTCGTTTCTTCGTTCAAAACAATTAAGTATAGTCTGTGTCACCTTCAATAAATTGTGAACGATCATCCTTTAGTTACACAACCTGAGTATGGCTCTTGATTTATAATCATCTGAAAAGGGGCTTCTATAAATAAATGCTAAAGGAAATAATAAAATATTAAGCCATAGTAAGGCCTCTCATTCTGTTGTAATTATAAGAGAATTCTTTTAATTAATTTTTTCATGACTAGCTGTAATTCATTTTAGAATCTAACATAATTCTATATTTAAAACAATCATTTACTGACTGGTTATTTTTTTTTTCTCAATCATATTTTATATTGTCAGATTTGACAATTATTGATATATCTTAATTACTAAATGAACAATACTATATTTAAAGGAGTCGTGATTTTGGAGTGGTTTTGATGTCAAATGAAACTATTAATAACCTTGTTCTCTGTGCTCTGTTTGACTTTTTTCTTTCATCACCTATCTGTGAATCTAAAAAAGTAACATTCAACTCAGCTGGCTGCCTTTGGAGAATAACAATTTGAGGTGAGAGTAAGTTGATAGTGTAGTAATAAGGTCTGGTGATAGCTTTCCCAGGAGATAACTTATGCAAAAATGATGGAGGTCTGCCCATCATTGCACAGGGATTGCTGACATTCTTGACTTTAATAGGAAAGCATTTATCTTTTGCACCTGCTCCAGTATATGAATAGCTGTCATGTACTCCAACAAAAGAAGGGGAAAAAACTGTCACTATGATTAAAGAAATATGCAATGGTTTCAGAAAAATCAAAATATTTTGAGCAGTTAGAGTTTATTTTTCTTGTTCTATTATGCTTAATTTCTCCAGTGAATTATTTAAGTTATATTTAATAATACTAGTATTTTTCTATTGAGTTCATTGTTATGACTTAATTATTATAGGAAGCTTTTAAATTATTAAAGAGTGCTTGTATGCATACCTTATGAGTAAAAGGTTAGTGCATTTATGTAAACTGAATTTTTCAATGGTATATAACAAAACAAAATACCTAGATAAAAGATAAATGCAGTCTTTATAGTAAGACATAAAATTGAAAATTGATAAAGTTAAAACTTATTCCTAAAATTTCACTAATTAAAATCAAACAATTGAAGTAATATAATAAAATGCATATTAAAATTGAGTATTGAAAAAACAGAAGACCCTTAAAGGTTTTTAGATTCCTGACATGTTGACTATGGGTCCAGAGCCTTGAAATGTATTAAAAATATTGAAATACTCTTGCCTTTTCACAACATTTTCATTTCCTAAATATTACTGCTTTGCTGGGTAAAATTATGTCAGTTGCAGTCTACATTTATGATTTCCCAGCAGGTGTTTCCTCCCACGGCATTTTACATGCTGATTTTTCTTCCACTGCTGATTTTCAATTTTAACTCTCCCTTTAAAAATATGTAAGGGGTTTTGAGATTATACACACATGTGCATAGTGCGTGTGTGTATATATATAAAGTATAGCTATAATTGTACTCATTTTAACAAGTATACTAAAATAAAGTACCAAAATTAATTTTTCCCTTTGAGAGTATTCACCATTGGAAATTATTCACTTATTTTAGTGATGCTAATATTACTTAAAATGTCTTTGGGCCTCCTCTTCTTAGAAATTTCAATCTGTGGAAAATTTAAAATAAATATACCTTTGAAGGTGACCGGGCATCATTCTTTGAGGATGGTTGGGAAATGGGGACAAAGATTTTGTTTTTGAAATAGCAGACAGTCATTCAGTGCCATATGTGACGAACAAGTAACTGATTGTTTTAGATAATCCATTTCTGGTCAAAGATTTTAAAAATTAGGGGTGAACATGGGAAAGGAAAATGAAAGAGGAGGGAGGAAGGGAGAGAGGGACATAACTGACTGTGATAGCAATTTGAGAAGAAAAATCCAAAATCATTGGAGTAGTATTGGAAAAAAGCATCAAGTTTTCCATGGTGACTATTTTGAAAGAATAGCAATCATTTTGGAGTACTGAAAGCCCTTGAAACACTAAGATTTTACTTATTATGATTTTCATTTATACTTCTGAGCCTGTTATATCCATATTGGGATTTAAAGTAAGCAGCATATAAATTAAGACTGAATCTGATTAATTCTTCCTAAGGCTCTTTCACCCACCTAGCACCAGTCTGGCCAAAAATCTCACTCCCCACCTTGTGCCATCGCTTTTTTTTTTCATTTTTTATTTTTTAGGAGGCACCGGGAACCGAACCCAGGACCTCCCATGTGGGAAGCAGGTGCTCCATCCGCTCTCCTGCACCATCATTTTGCTTCTTCCTGGGAGAACATCTACTGTGCATTATTGAGTTTCCAAAAACTGTTGAGTGGTATAACTAATGATGAAACCAGAAGGCTCCAGGAAATGTCAGCTTTGGAGAGAGGGAGCAAAGTAAATTTAGAAAGGAGGGAAAAGGAGTGGAGATTCAGAGAGAGTCCCATTCTAACCAGAACTCTGGGTGGCCTTCACAGTAAGAAGTTACAATCTGTTGAGGGATTAAAAATGACCAATTTAGGTCTTGTTAAAGTCCCAGAGACTTAAATCTTTGGTCCGTTCATGTGCCAGTTGAAGTCTGAATTTCAGCAGCGTTGCAACACCTACTCTCCAGTTCATTGGACTGACCCAGAACAACTAACAAGGAGATGATGATGGACAATGCCCATCCCAAGGAACAGAGAATCTCTGCAACTGCAAGCAAGATAGTTCCATCCATCTGCCCCATGGGACCTAGGCCCCCTCTCACTTAGAAACAAAGTGGGCATCACCATCCCCAAATCCTCAAGATTGGGGAAAGAACAATGGACTAAAGTAGACTTATTATTCTGTTATAGACTTATTATTATTCTAACAATGGAAGAACTTTTATTATTGATATAAAGGCAGTGGCCACCAGACATTCTGAGGAGAGGGAGAGGGAAGAATAGGTGTAATATGGGGGCATTCTTGGGACATTAGAATTGTCCTGCATAACATTGCAATGATGGATACAAGCCATTATATATTTTGTCTTAACCTACAAAATTGTGTGGGATAGAGTGTAAACTATAATGTAAACTATAGTCCATGGTTAGTAGCAATGTTTCAATATATTTTCATCAGCTGTAACAAATGTACCACACTAGTGAAGGACGTTGTTAATGTGGGGAAGTGTGGGAGGGGGAGGAGATAGGGCATATGGGAATCCCCTATATTTTTTTATGTAACATTTATGTAATCTAAAGCTTCTTTCAAAATAAAATTAAAAAAGTGACCAATTTAATTCCAGCTACTAGGTGAAACATCATACCAATTACCCTAGCTTCACCATGTTTTATTTCAAGAGATAGAGAGGTATGGTTGGAATAGGAGATCAAGTTTTAGAGTTGGGAAACATAGTCCTACACCAGCTCTGAAACTAATTTATTTGTGATCTTGACAAGTTGCTTCAAGAAAATGGTAGTTTTTAAATTTTCTAGAATAAATTCCTTGGAGATAGACAGTTACTAGTGCTTCTATTTCACTGATAAAGAATTAAAAATTAAAAAAACAAGCCAGCAAAGTCAAAATGAACTGCTCAAGATCATAAGATTTTAAGAGGTGGAGTTAGGGATTGAAGCATGCCACTTTTGCCTCATAGGAAGCTGCTTCTCTATAAGATAACAGCTCAATATTTTCCTTTAAATTTGTCTAAATAATTCAAAAGAAAGGTTATTGTACTAGAAAAGACTGACCTGTCAGTGAAACTGAACAGTTCTGGAGGAAAATGCTTTCTCAACTCTATATCATTCAACCAGAAAAATCCATGTTTGGTTTTAAAGTTAAGGCTAGGTTTACTTTTTATTACCCATTTATTTGGTTCAAATGCTTCCAGTGATTTCAAGCTTAAATGTTTACTTTGTTCATCTCTGTGAAAATCCAAAAGCACATAAGATTTTATTAAAGGCAGCCTTTAGTCATCTGGAAATTAAATACCAAAACTTTAAGAAATCAGGTCCCATTTTTAGGAAAGTTTTTGTGTGTGATATTTTATCCTAACAACATTTGAGAGCTACCATATACAAAGCATTATATGTCGTTCAGAATTACTGCAATAACAAAATTAATATTACAGAATATTAATATTACAGAATATCTCTCTTTGGACATCATGTGCTGTAGATAGAGAATCAAACTAACAGAGTGAATATTTTCATGCCCTCTTGAATGAATTTGCTTGTCTAGCCTATTGACAGAGCTTATTATTTCATCTTAAAAAATAGTTACAACAGAAAAATCAATGTAATGTTTGCAAATATCTGCGGTTGCCAATATGAGTTTTGTTGCCTCTCCCCCGTTTTTATTTTTTATTTTTTATTTTTTTACAAGAAGAGGGAGGAAGAACAAACATCCATAGCTCAAAATGCTGAATCATACAGGTTACCAGGGCCTGAGGTGGGGGTAAGGAATGGAGAGTTAATGCTTAATTGGTACAGTTTCTGGCTGAGGTGATGGAAAAGTTATGGTAACGGATGGTGGAGTTGGTAGCACAACATTGTGAATATAGTTAACACCACTAAATTATGTATTTGAATGTGATTAAAGGGGAACTTTTAGGTTGTATGTATATTACTAGAATAAGAATTTTAAAAAAAAATAGGACTATACAACACAAACAGTGAATGCTAATGTAAACTATGGACTATAGTTAATAATACAATTATAATGTTCTGGGTTTTTTTGTACTAAAGGAAAATTAAAGGCTATAACTGTGCAGAATGAGGAAGCATTTACAATGTTCTATAAAATGGAATCATATTAATTAAGTACACTGTTGTGAGAAGGTCACTATATTGTACTATTTAGTATATGCCATTTTGTTTATAGATATATATTTTATTTTATGATATATTAATTTTAAACATAGAATTTTGATAATTTTTATTAAAACTTGTTCCTCAGACCCCTTAGTTAAGAATGTAACTGATGCTGTATTTTTCCTTTGGGAAAATAAGAATCAACTTGCATTATTATTATTAGCTTACAAAATAACAAAATACTCAAATGTTACATAACTTTACAATGGATCATTTTCATAATATTATGAGCCAATGAGGTAGGCTTTTTTCTTCTCTTTCCATTTCCTTCTCTCTTTACCTCCTTCATTCTTCTTTGTTTAGGTAACTGTGTATCTCAGTTTGTCCATGACCATCTTAGTTTATGTCCATTGCCCTCATGTAGTGAAAAGTAGAGCCACCTCAAATAAACATATAAAAATACGTCCACCATCATTAGCCATTAGGAAAATGCAAATTATTATTTTTTTTTTAAGATTTATTTATTTTATTTTATTTATCCCCCCCCTTGCTGCTTGTGCTGCTGTGTCTATTCGCTGCGCGTCCTCTCCGTGTCTGCCTATCTCCCCCCTGCTGTGAGGTCCCGCTGCACCAGCCCACCGCGCCGCGCAAGCCGGCCTGCCCTCACAAGGAGGCCTCGGGACGTGAACCCGGGCCTCCCACATGGTAAACGGGGGCTCTATCCACTGAGCCACACCCGCTTCCCAGGAAAATGCAAATTAAAACCACAATGCAATATCACTTCACATCCACTAGAATGGCTCAAACGTTTTTAAAAGGGTGCAAAAGAAATTTGACTGTTTCTTAAAATTTTAAATACACCTATCATGCAAACCAGCCATACCACTCCTAGATATTTACATCAGGGAGATGAATACATATGTCCATACAAAGATTTTACATCAATGTTCATAACAGCTTTATTTGTAATAACTTCAAACTGGAAATAACCCAAATGACAAACAACAGTAGAACGGATAAATTATGACATATCCATATAATGGAATATTAAGAAATAAAAAGGAACAAATGTGATATACACAACATTGATGAACCTCAAAATAATTATAAGATGTCAGCCAAATAAAAACATACTGTATGATTCTGTTTATATAAAATTCTATATAATGCAAACTGCAGTGATAGAAACCAGATCAGTGGTTGCCTGGGTATGTGAAAGGGGATGAAAGGGGGGATCCCAAAGGGGAGCAAGGAAACATTTTAGGGTGGTGGATATGTTTATTATACGATTGTGGTGATGGTTTCATGGGTGTATATATTTCAAAACTCATCAAACTGTACAATTAAATGTGTGCTGTTTATTTTATCTCAATTAGACCTCAGTTAAGCTGTAAAAAAAAGTCAGTTTTTACTCTCCACTATATGTTTACTGACCCAACTATATGCCGTTTACAAGAGACTCACTTTAAATTCAAAGACATAAGAAGGTTGAAAGTGAAGGATGGAAAAAATATACCATGCAAGCAGTAAACTAAAGAGAGCTAGGATATAGTAATAACAAATAAAATAGACTTCAAGTGCAAAACAATTACAAGGGACAAAGACAGTCATGATATTCTGATAAAGGGGTCACTTCACTAAGAAGATGTAAAAATTATAAATATATACGCATCTAAGAGCAGAGCTCCAAAATATATGAAGCAAGTACAGACAGATTTGAAGGGAGATGTGGATGGTTCTACATTAATGGTAGAAGACTTTAATATACCACTTTCAATAATGGATAGAACATCTAGACAGAATATCAATAAGGAAATAGAAGGCTGATTGATACTCTAAACCAACTAGACCTAACAGGACATATATAGAACATATCACCAAACAACAGAATACACAGTCTTCTCGAGTGCACATGGGTCATTCTCCAGCATAGATTATATATTAGGTCACAAGTTTCATTAAGTTAAAAATTAACTGAAATCGTACACTGTATCTTCTCCAACCACCTGGAATGAAGCTAGAAATCAGTAACAGAGGGAGAACTGGAAAATTCACAAATATGTGAAAATTAACATATCCCTAAACAATCAATGGGTTAAAGAGAAAATCACAAGGGAAATTAGGAAATATATTCAGGTGAATGAAAAATAAAAATACAACACACCAAAAGTTATGGAAGGGCAGCAAAGGCAGTGCTGAGAAGGAAATTTAAAGCTCTAAATGCTTACATTAAAAAAGAAAAATTTTGTGGCTCAAGTGGTTGAGCACCTGCTTCCCACATTGGAGGTCCCAGGTTCAGTTCCCAGTGCCTCCTAAAAACAAAACAACAACAAACCAAACAAACAAAAAAACCAACTTGGGAGCAGATGTGGCTCAGTGGTTGAGTGCTGGCTTCCCACAAATGAGGTCTGGAGCTCAATCCCTGGCCCTGGTACCTCAAAATTTTTTAAAAAATAAAAAAATATTTCAAATCAGAGACCTAACCTCAAAACTGAAAGAACTGGAAAAAGAACAAACTAAACCCAAAGCAAGCAGAAGGAAGGTAATAAAGATTAGAGTGGAAATAAATTAAATATAGAATTAAAAAAACAATAGAGGGAGCAAATGTGGCTCAAGCAGTTGAGTGCCCACCTACCACATAGGAGGTCCTGGGTTCAGTTCTTGGTGCCTCCTAAAGAAGACAAACAAACAATGAGCAGACAATGAGCAGACATTGAGGGGAAAAAAAAACAAGCAGACAATGAACAAAAACAATGAGGAGACAATGTGAATATTCTCGCTGTCCTGATTTTGTGGTAATCAGGGTAGGCTAAACATTCACTATATTAGAAACCATGCATGTGTCCCCAGACCTAGTTTTTCTCCCTAGGTCTGGTTTTTAGAATGCTGGTGATAAACTAAGCCTGATTTATTATATGACCATCCTGTATGGGAAATGACTATAACTTTAGGTATCTTTGGTCAACCTTAAGAGATATAACAGGGGGACAGATGTGGCTCAAATGGTTGGACATCTGTCTCCCATATGGAGGGACCTGGGTTCGATCCCTGGGATGTCCCGGTAAAAATAAAAAAAAGAACAATATAGAAAGTGCATGGGCCACCAGGCCCTGCGCACGGGCGAGCTGCCAGGCCCTGTCCGCAGGTGTACCCTCAGGCCCCATGCGAGGGTGTGCCGTCAGGCCCCGTGAGCCACGCAGCAACATGATGACGTAACAGGAGAGTGACACAAGGGAAAGCCAAGACGAGACACACCGAAAAACCAGGAACTAAGGTAGCACAGGCGATAGGACACCTCTTTCCCACATCGGAGGTTCTGAGGATTGAATTCCAGTGAAGACAGGAGGAGAAGGATGAGAGGAGAGGGCAGGAAACGGACACAGAGTTGCCCAGCAAATGGACACAGAAACAGCAAAAATGGGGGCGGGGGGAAGGGGCAGAAAAATGGATAAAAGTAAATAAATAAATAAATAAATAAATAAATCCTTTAAAAAATGTATAGGGGAGGAAGATACAGACTGTAGTTAGTAGTAATACTTTGACGATGCTCTTTCATGATATGTTAACAAATGTTTCACAGCAATGTGGGGTGTTTGGGGGTGGTAATATGTAGGAGCCATGTATGATGTTATGCATGTTTGTTTTGTAAGTTCGTGATGTTTGCTGAATACTTACAGTTTATGTGTGTTCATGTATGTATGATATACTTCAATAAATTGTTAAAAACAAAAAAAGCAAAAAAACAATGAGCAGACAAAGAGCCAAGAAACAACAAGCAGGAAGCAAATGTGCCTCAAGTGGTTGAGCTCCCACCTACCACATGGGAGGTACTGGTTCAGTTCCCAGTGCCTCCTAAAGAAGATGAGCAAGACAGCGAGCTGACGTGATGGGCTGGCATGGCGAGCTGACGCAACAAGATGCCGCAACAAAGGAGGAAAACACAATGAGAGCCACAACAAAGCAGGGAGTAGAGGTGGCTTAAGCGATTAGGCACCTCCCTCCCACATGGGAGGTCCTGGTGGTTCGGTTCCAGTGCCTCCTAAAAAGACAAGCACACAATAAACAGACACAGCAAGTGCAAGCAACGGGGTGGGCGGGGAGGGTGGAGAAATAAATAAATAAATCTTTTTAAAAAAGCAGACAACAAGCAAAAACAATGAGCAAGACAACGAGTAAAGAACAAGCAGACAGCTAGCAAATGCAAAACGAGCAGGGAGCAGATGTGGCTTAACCACCTGGTTAAGACCTCCTGGTGAAGACCTCCCATGTGGGACCACCCACATGGGAGGTCCAAGGTTCAGTTCCTGGTGCCTCCTAAAGAATAAACTGACAATGAGCAGACAATGAGCAGACAACTAGCAAAAACAATGAGCAAACAGACTTAGGCATCTCGGGGCAGGGGGCAGGGAATTAAAACAATTTAAAAAACAATTAGGAAACTAGATATAGAAGGAAACTTCTTCAGCATGATAAAGGGAAAATATGAAAAACCCACAGCTAATATCCTACTGAATGGTGAGATACTGAAAGCTTTCCTTCTAAGACCAGGAGCAAGACAAGGATGCCCACTGTCACCACTGTTATTCAACATTGTTCTGTAAGTTCTAGCCAGAGCAATTAGGTAATAAAAGTAAAAAAAAGGCACCCAAATTGGAAAGGAATAAGTATTGTTGAATACTCCCACAGTAGTATTCTCAACCACAGTCCTCTACCTTCTCAGAGTTTACCTGTTCTTTCTTCCAGCCCTCCCCCCAGCTCTATGGATAGCCCAACTCACCCCCCCAACCCCACTCACACTCACACTCTAGCATCATTGACCACCATCACTGCACCACCATCACCCCTGTCCACTGCCAAACCTTTCCCATCTACCTTATCATAGATTCTTCCCAGATTGAGCATCGGCTCACCACTCTCTACTTACTTTCTGTGCCCTGGTAACCTACCTTCCAGACTCTACCTCTGTGAGACTGCTCAATATCCTTAGTTCATATCAGTGAGATCATGCAATATTTGTCCAACATTTTCCTGTTTTATCATTCATTCAAGAGGTTCCTAACATGTACCGATTACAGGTATCAACCCTTTTATATTCATGAGAAAGCAGAAGATTGGTGCTCTGTTGCTGAATATAAAGGAAATGGTAGCATAATCATTTTCTTCTCTGCTTTTTTTCACTTAACTATCTTTCCTCTTCTTTCTCCTCTCCACCCTATTCCATTCCAAAACAATTTACAAATATGGCATACAAAACAACAGGATTATCAATAAATAGAAGGATATTTGGGAGAAAGGGAAGAAAATAAAGCTGGGAGCAATACTGGTAAGCAAAATCCCTGCCATATAGTTGTGAGAGCTGGTGTGGCTAACCAATTTTTGAAAAGGGTGCCAAGTCCACTCAACTGGGAAAGAGTAGTCTCTTCAACAAATGGTTGTAGGAAAACTGGATCTCAATTTACAAAAGAATGAAAGTGGAGCCCTACCTCACACCACATACAAAAATCAACTTAAAATGGATCAAAGACCTAAATATAAGAACCAGAACTATAAAAGTCCTAGATGAAAACATACAGAAGCATCTTTAGGACCTTGTGTCCAGCAATAATTTCTTAGTCTTTACACTCAACACATAACAACAAAAGACAAAAATAGATAAATGAGACCTCATCAAAACTGAAAACTTTTGTGAATCAAAGGACTTTATCATGAAAGTAAATTGATAACCTACACAATGGGAGGAAATATTTAGAAACCACATATCCAATAAGGGTATAATATCCAGAATATATAAAGAAATCCTTCAACTTATCAACAAAAAGACAAGCAACCCAATTAAAAATGGACAAAAGACTTGAACAAATGTCTCTTCAAAGAAGATATACAAATGGGCCGGAAAGCACAGGAAAAGATGCTTAACATCATTATCCATCAAGGAAATGCAATCAAAACCACAATGAGATACTATTTCACACTTGCTAAAATGGCTACTATCAAAACAACAGAAAATAACAAGTGTTGGAGAAAATGTGGAGAAATAGGAACATTCACTCATGGCTGGTGGGAATGTAAAATGGTGCAGCCACTGTGGAAGACAGTTTGGTAGTTCCTCAGAAAGTTAAGCATAGAATTATCATATGGCCCAGCAATCCCACTTCTAGTATATATCCAAAAGAATTGAAAGCAGGGACTTGAACAGATATTTGCACACTGATGTTCATGGTGGCATTATTCACAATTGCTAAAAGATGGAAGTAACCGAAGTGTCCACCAACCAATGAATGAATAAATAAAATATGATCTATACACACAATGGAATATTATTCAGCCATAAAAATGAATGAAGTTCCCATACACGTGACAACATGGATGAACCTTGAAGACATCATGTTGAATGAAATAAGCCAGGCACAAAAGGACAAATATTGTATGATATCACTGATATAAAATAACTAGAATAAGCAAACACACAGAGTCAGAATCTAGAAAATAGATTACCAAGGGATGGAGCAGAGGCAGGGAATAGGGAGTTAAATCTTAAAATGTACAGGGTTTCTATTTGGAACAATGAAACAGTTTTGGTAATGGAAGGTGGTGATGGTAGCACAACATTGTGAATATAATTAACACAAAGTAAAAGTTGTGAACTCACAAAGCAAACATGCATAACATCATACAGTTTTTAAAAAATTTATTCTAGTAAAGTATATACAACTCGTTTTATGAAAATCTGCTTACAATAGGTGCACATTTCTCTGTATATGTTATACTTCAATGAAAACTCCTCCCCTCCTCAGTCCTTCCCACCCTTCAATGCCTCCCTGAGGAGGCATGTGCAGAGTATCCTACTTTGGAAAATAAATTACAGTGTGACCCTATTCTTTGTATTATATATATTTTTCTATTTAAAGACAAAACTAAGATTTAAAAATGACCTAAAAAAAAAAAATGCAACCCACAAAAACAGTAAATATTTCAGTGGAGACTTTAGCCAGGATTTTTTTCCCTCAAAGTCTGTGTGCTTTCCTGTCTTGTCCAAACCTCTCAAAGAAGCAGTCTATCTTTAATGAAGGCTTGTTATGTTAAAAAATAATCAGCCTTCTTCTTTTATGGTCATCCCTCATACATTCATACCATAATTCACTGTCATTCACATCAGATTCCCTCAGAGCTGAAGAATAATATTCATTTCAATATCTACAGCAAGTTTTGGGACACAAAGCAACTGACCCTTGTCAGTTACTGCAATGGTATCAATAAGGTCTTTGGGACAAGGAACTGTAATTTAAAAAGCGTTTTAAGGAAACAAAAGAATTGAGTTCTGATCATAAAATGAAGCCACCTGTAGAAGAAAAGAATATATTTATCAGCATTTGGGAATACAGTGAACACTTAAGAAGGAAAATTCACACATCAATGAGGATTTTTATATATTTTGGTGGCAGAAACTCGAGGGAAAATTGTGCTCTCTATGGAAGGTTTTTGACTACCAGGGTAAAAAGAAACAAACAATCCTTTGATATTAAATAGCAATTTAGTTTAGAAATTGATTATATTATAAAATAATAAAATGACTTTAAATACTAATGTTTATATAATTTCAATGAACACCTCCCCCAAAGATTGTTGTATTAGTATGGTACTTTGCATACAGTAGGCTTTCAATGTGGTATTGACTAATTTCAGTTCGTGCCCAGTTTACAGGAAACAGAGGAAGAAGATGGTAAAGCAGACAGGGAAGAAAAAGAAAAAGCAATGGCAGAGCAAAAGACGATATAAAAATGCCTCAGTTTGCTAAAATAAGTCACTTCTAGTCATCTTCAGCTGTTACCTTTAGCTCCGGGCTTTTTATAAGGTGTAGAAGATTCTTTTGGTTATCTACCCAACATCTGTTTCCCTCCACACACTTCCTAAAATGACCCTGATTTTGTTCTGGTAGCTACGCTTTGTCATTTGCCCAAGTACTTCAAGGGAGCTGCCCCAGTGCCTGGTTCTGTAGGGTAAATCCCAATTGGTCTATGGTAGTCTCATTTTCCTTGCCAGTAATTGTTTTAGAAAGGGCATATGACCTAATTCTGGCCAATTAGAAATGGAGAAATCTGCTGGAAGCTTCTGGGAAAGGTTTCCTCACTCATTTTTTTAAATTATTCTTTTTTTTTTTTTTTTGAATTCACTTTATTTTTTCCATGTATGGTTCTATGAGTCTCCCATTCCCCCTCCCCCAGCCCCCTTGCTGTCTGTGTCCATTTGCTGGGTGATCTTCTGTGTCTGTTTCTTTGCCTTCTCTTCTCATTTTTTCTCCTCCTGGCTTCACCGGGATTCGATCCTAGGGACCTCCGATGTGGGAGAGAGGCACCCTGTCACTTGTGCCACCTAGTTCCTGGTATCTGGCGTGTCTCGCCGTGGCTCTCCCCTGCATCTCTCTTTTGTTCATCATCATCTTGCTGAGTGGCTCGCCACACGTTCTGCGCAGCCCGGCTCACCTGCTCGCCTTTTTTTTTATTTTACCAGGAGGTCCCGGGGATCAAACCCAGGTCCTTGCATACAGTTGATGGATGCCCAACCACTTGAGCCACATCCACTTCCCAGTTTCCTCACTCTTAACTAAGACACAAGGAAGACAACATTCTTCTTCTCCAGCTAAGCATTATTGTATCCAGATATGATTCCCAGAACTGCTTCCACTGGGTGGCTATCATGAGATAAGCATGTCTGTGGAAAAAGACATGTGATGTGCTGAGAGGCAGAACTGAAAATTCGAAAAACCTACCTCCTTGATGATGTCTTTGAGCCACTAAATTATCCAGTCCTGGAGTTGACACACAGAAAGTGATCTTGAAGCATGGTCTGGGCCTCAGTTTTCTCAGCTATAAATTGGGGAAGTTGAACTTTTGACTTAATCCATTTGGAAACCTTCAGGGCTATCATCATTCCATGATTCTCATAATTTGCAAACTATTTCACTGAAATCACAGAGCACTTCTTGCTGGTGAAAGTATATAACCCATTATATTTTCGATTATTAATGTACAAATAAAGTTAAGAGAAAAAAAAAAAATGTTAAAAAAAAAAAAAAAAAAGAAAGCATATAACCCAGAGAGTGCAAAGATAATTATAATTACGCTCTAACATAATTTTTTTCAGTGTAATTTCTAGGAACAGAAGTTTAAAAGGTTGCTTAGAGCCAAGCTATTAGAAGATTTCCAGGCATTCCAAATAACAAAAGCTGAGACATCCCAGTATTGATAGAACATGAGAAATAATTGGCTAGAGGCTTAAGTAAGAGCCAAGCAGCAGAAACTAGGTTGGAACTTCCAACATTCCTTCTCCACAGATTTAAGAATAGTGGTCACACTATGAAAGAAGAGATGGGCTACTCCAGGCCGTTATACCAGGTATTTTGTAACATGGTGATTTTTATGCCACTCTGACTTTATAGTTTTGAAATTTCAGTTTAAATGAGCTGAAAAGGAATGGTCCTTTGTGCAAGGAGGTCACAGGACTTCTCTACATCTGTTGCTTTCCATAATATTTCTGTTACTACCTATTTTTTTTAGCTTATATTCAGTGTTTTAAAGCTATTTTCTCTCTCACTCTTTTTTTAAAGATTTGTTTTATTTACGTATTCCCTCCCAACCGCCCTCGCTGTTTGCGCTCACTGTCTGCTCTCTGTGTCCATTCACTGTGTGCTCTCTGTGTCTGCTCATCTTCTCTTTAGAAGGCAGTGGGAACCGAACCTGGGACCCACCATGTGGAAGAGAGGCACTCAATCTCTTGAGCCACCTCCACTCCCTGCTTTGTTGTCTCTCTCATTGTGTTTCCTTTTTGTGTCTCCTTGTTGTGTCATCTTGTTGCATCAGCTCACCACACCAGCTTGCTGTCTTGCTTGTCTTCTCCAGGAGGCACCAGGAACTGAATCCGGGACCTCCCATGTGGTAGGCGGGAGCTCAACCACTTGAGCCACATCTGCTTTGCAAGTCATTTTCTCTTAATCCAGGTTGGTTAGTGTAGCAGTTTGATATTGTTTATGATTTCCAAAAATAGATATTGGATTATGTTTGTAAACTGGCCTGTCCCTCAAGGCATTTTAGGTTATATTGGATTCAGAGGTTTCACTTTTACTTGATTAAATAATGATTGAGACTTTGATTGGGCTACTTCAGTAGGACATTGAGTCCCCACCCCCTTGGTGGATGGGGACTCACATAGAAACCACACCACAGAGAAGGAAGTTTAGAGTTTTAGATGCTGGAGCCCAGGAAGTAAGGACACAGAGGAGCAGAGAGAAGGCTCGATTAGACACGGCAGAGGCCCTGGGAAGAGAGAGGAGCTGTTCACCTGATAATCTACAGCTGGCCTTCTGGAGAGAGACGAGCTACTGAGCCAGGAGAGAAATGAGCCCCAGGAAGAAAAGAACCCAGGAAGCCTGAACCCTTACAGACGTCGGCAGCCATGTTGCTCCAACACGTGGCAACAGACTTTGGTGAGAGAAGTAACTTATGCTTTATGGCCTGGTAACTGTAAGCTTCTACCCCAAATAAATACCTTTTATAAAAACTAACCGGAAAGCGGATGTGGCTCAACTAGTCGGGTACCCGCCTACCACATGGGAGGTCCCGGGTTCGGTTCCCGGTGCTTCCTGGAGAAGGTGAGACAGACGAGAGAGCCATCTGTGGGAGGGGGTGGATAAATAAAAATAAATAAATAAATAAGGTAAATAAATAAATCTTAAAAAACAAACAAACAAAAAAAAAACTAACGGATGTCTGGTATTTTGCAGACAAAATGTCTGGTATTTGGCTGACAAATACAATTAGCGATGTTTCAGAATTGCTTGACCTTTCAATAGTTTACAGTTTGTCTATAACAAATACTACAAAATGCGTTGGTTTACACAATAGGAATTTATTGTTTCATGATTTTGGAGCCTAGAAGTCTAACATCAAGGTTTTGGCAAGGCTTGCTTTCTCCTGGGGTCTGTAGCTTTCTGGCAATCTTCAGTCACTCTTTCCCTGCCTCTGTTCCTCTGATTTCTACTGACTTCTGGCTTCTACTTGACTGCATCTGAATTTCCTCTACTTTGTAAGGACTCCAGTCATATGGATTAAGACCCACCTTGATTCAGTACAATCTCATCTAAGTAGGATCTTCAAAGATCCTATTCACAAGTGAGTCCACACCTTAACTAAAAATAACATGGTTCTTTGTATGCAGACTACGGTTTATGTTGTATGCAGACTGCGACTTGAGCATGTCTTTATGGGGGAACATGATTCAATCCCTAACACTGTTATTTGTTTGGGGATAAGGGAGTTCTGCCATCAAATGTTTTTTCTTCTTCTTCTTCTAATGGGGTTTTAAGGTAAAAGATCTCTAAGGCCTTATCCCATTCTTGAGAATCCCTGAAAAGTAAACATTTTTTCCCAGTGGATTTTTTTTCCTATTTTCTTAACCTCTGTTAATGTTTCCAAGTTACTGACAAAAAAGGAAGCTTCTTTAGTCTTGATCCATCTAAAGCTAACCTTTTGTGTAGGCAGAATAGGAAGCAGTGATTTTCAGGGGTCTGAAAATGTTCCCCTTAGTTTTGCTCCTGTATTTGAAATGCCCCCATAAGGCAGCTAACCACCCTCTGAGATTGCATTCTCCTCTGCAAAGAAGAGACAAAATGGAAAATTGTTGCACACCATGTATTGGATAAGGGCTCAATATCCAGAATATATAAAGAACTCTTACAGTTCAACAACAAAAAGACAACCCAATTAAAAACTGTCCGAAGGACTTGAATAGATACTTCTCTAAAGAAGACAATAAGTACATGAAAAGATGTTCAACAACATATTAGCCATTAGGGAAATGCAAATCCAAACCACAAAGAGATACCATTGCACACCTACAAAAGATGGCTATTATTAAATGGAAAATAAGTGTTGGAAAGGAGGTGGAGAAATTGGAACTCTAGAACACTGTTGGTGGGAATGCAAAATGGACAACAGTGCTCTCCAAATATTTTTCCAGGCTTACATTTTTATAAATCAATATGATGTGAATTAGGAAATTAGCAAAGGCTATTTTACTTTCTTCCATATAAATCACATATTTGGCAAATGCCAAATACAAAATACAAGGTACTATGTTTTTATTTCATGCAACAGTTACAAAGTTACGGCCAGAAAATTAAGCCTATAAAAATGTAAACATCATCCCATAAACCCTGGACAAAGATAAGCAAGTGGTAGAGTCTATGGTGGGAAGGCATAGGGAATAAATCTTGCAACTCATGGCCTAAATTAATTTGTACCTTAGTTTTCTCATACATACAGCAGTAATACATGGAATGAATGTGTTTGGGCTATTAATAAAATTCACCTGTTTATAAAGGACCTAGAATTTCTTGAATTATGGTAGTGCATATGTAAACATTATTTGGGAGTCTTAACAACAACAGTAACATTCTTACCTAATACTTTATAAAAAGTGTATAAAATCTCTTTTGGTCATAATGTTTCTAACATGGCAAAATTCACGGCTTCTCTCAGAACAGTCTTCTCTTTGAAAGTAATGTTGAGGAAAGCCACCCTCTGTTTTCATTCCCTTAACTCATTTTTTCTGCCTTTGTCTTTTTCACAGATGCCCTCTACCCACAGGCATAATTCCATTTTCATTTCTGTCCAATCATAAGTTCCTCCGCTTACCTGTGAGCTTTTTAGAATTAACTCTTCTTACCAGATGGACCCCTTGATCTCTAGATCTCTTGAGTGTCTGTTTTCAATAGGCCTGAAGCCCCTGGTATGCCAAAGAAGAGCATTTTCCCACCACCACCCACCCTCTGAGGGCTGACTGTCCATTGGTACAGCTTCTGCCTTGCTTATCCTGTTGGTAGTCTCACCTTCCTTACCTAACAGTGATTCCCCTGCCTCCTCCTAGGATCACCTGGGTAGAAGAGGCCATCAATCTCACAGAATTGAGAGCCAGACAAATTTTCCAGTGTTATGGTTAACCTCCTAGCTTAAATAGCCACTCCTTTTTCTGGCAGCCATCTTAACTTTTGTTTGGGATACCCATCCTTCCCCCACTTTAGTCCAGATAGGCTGGGTGGGCTTTCACCCTAAGCCCCAAGTACTGGAACTTGGGACCCAGCCTATACTCTTTCCACAATGATTGGCTCAGAGGTGGGTATGCGACCTAAAGTGAACCAATCAGAGAAAATCTAAGGACCTCCTCTGGAAGTGGTAAGAGTGTTGCACCCTCTTCTTTGGTTAAATTTGGACCTGAAAGGATGCAACTGCAACAGTCTTGACCCTAACATTTGTAGGTGCCAGAGTAAAAGAACAAATGGAGACCTAAATATCATAGGTCCAAATATTTTAAAATTATAGAATCAAACAAATTGTTAAATAAAATTTTTTATTTCTTCTACCTGGACAAATGTACTTTCAAAATAAACCTGGAAGGTAGGGTTCAAATTCTCAGATTCCTCAGAGTTCTGCTCTGGAACGTGGCTGGCCCAAAAGATCATGCACACTTTGGCCCAGCTCCTTCTCCTCTCCTCCTGCCTTCATTCTACTACAGGATGACTCATAAGCCATGTATGGACACTCCAGCCTGCTTGCCCAAATTCCACCTATACCCCCTGAAACAGCTAATCCTTGGACCCAGAGTTATACAGCTTGGCAATTTGGTCCACCTTCAGGAGGATGGACTCAAACTCAAACAAGAAGCCCACACATGTCCCAGAACTAAATTGAAAAGGTTTGGCAGAGAATTCTTGAGTCTGTGGTAACCCGAGTATGGTCTAAAAGGATGTGAGAAGGCTCCAGGGAAGTATGTCCCTTTGGCCTCAGAGACTCTTCTCTCTATGCAGAAGGGCATAGCCGGGGGAAAATCCAGAGCAGAGCTCTCTGAAGTGCTGGGTCCAAGAGAGAGGCCCTTTTACTGGATCTAGGGGTGGCACTTAGCTTCAGGCAACCATCTTGCAATTGTGAGGGTAGAACCTGTCTTAGAAAAAATCCAACAGTTACAAGAACGAAGCCAAACTCAGAGATAGAGAAAACTGGGTTGTGGTTACATCTTGTGAGTCTCCACATAAGCTACCCTTAAAGCTAGCTCTAACCTTGGATTTCACAATTATATGAACTAATTCATTTGTTTTTTGCTCAATCCATCTTGGATTGAGGTTTCTGTCACTTAAAGCTGCAAAAAAATCATGCTGATGGCTTCTTGATGGTATTGTATGAATGATTCATGTCTAGGCTGCTCTGCTTCCCAAGACTGGGGATTGCCCTTGACCTAACCAATCTCTGAAAATGAGAGCATTCCCCCATTACCTTCTCCTATTCTCTGATATAGAGGGGTTCTATATACAATGCTCAGCCCCTTCCTTGTCAACCTCATTTTGCCTACACACCAGCCTGTATCAAACCTACATCCCCCTGGTTTAAAAGAGAAAGGAGTAATAAACTTCCGAACAATAATTCACCCATTAAAGTGTTACTAAATTTGTAACACCCAACAGTTGAGCGAATTGAAAATATGCTGCAATGTAGTAACTAAGCAAATAACTTAGTGAACTCTTGTGCTGGTTTGAGTCTTTTGTGGACCCCAGAAAATTATGTTCTTAAATTGGTCCATTCCTTTGGGGTGTGGAACCCTTTGATTGGATTTAGTTCAGTGGGGCCTTTGATTGGAGTACTTCAGTGAGGCATGACCCAGGGTGGGTCTCGGCCCTCTTGCTGGAGCCTTTTATAAATGGGAGAAACACACAGAGACACACAGAAAAAGAAAGCCACCATTTTACCCTGCCATGTGAGAGAGGACTCCAGGATTGCCTGTAGCCCAGAGGGTGAGAGAGAGAGAGAGAGGATCCCGAAGGCCAAGAGATGAGCCATATGTCTGGTGGTCCACAGCTGAGCTCAGGGAGAAAGTGAGCCTGGAGAAGAAGGCAGAGACCCACCGTCATTTTGCCTTGCCATATGGGCAGGAGTCCAGAACCACCAGCATCCAACCATTGGTGAGACAGCATCTCCTTTTTTTTATATATAATTTTTTTTTTTTTTTAGGAAGTACCGGGGATTGAACCTGGGACCTCCTACATAGGAAGCAGGTGCTCAACCACTGAGCTACACCGCTCCCTGAGACAGCATCTCTTGATGATGCCTTGATTTGGACATTTT
This sequence comes from Cabassous unicinctus, assembly GCA_029593785.1. Taxonomy (NCBI): domain Eukaryota; kingdom Metazoa; phylum Chordata; class Mammalia; order Cingulata; family Chlamyphoridae; genus Cabassous; species Cabassous unicinctus. The sequence continues at coordinate 22,007 of JAQZBX010006547.1, read as the reverse complement.
CACAGCCTCAGAACTGTACACTTTTATCCTAATAAATTCCCTTTATAAAAGCCAACCCATTCCTGGTATTTTGCATTGGCAGTCTTCAGCAAACTAAGACAACTCTATAGTCCTGAAAGCATCAATTCATCATAATCAGTTTTTTCAATTCTTTACTTGGTAAGGGCAGTCCAAACATATAGGAAGGAAGTTCTATTTAAAAGAATCAGTTTACTTGGATTTTAAGGTAAAGAAAGATCTTTCCCCTGAATTTCTTAGCAATAGATTTCTAATCAATTAAGTCCATAGTGACTCAAATGACCAGCAAACTTGAAGATATTGGATATAACTTCTTGATTTTAGTGGTCTCTATTTACTTTATATTTAAGTGATTATAGCATACACTGAAGTTGTCCTTAAGCCAGAGAAAAGAAACATTTTCTATCTGTCCGTTTTTTTTTTCTAACCTTCATTAATCCCCTAGGCCTTCTTTTATTTAACTTCCTCCCCACACACATGCATACACAAACTTCAATAAAACCTCCCTATCATTTATACATTCAACCATTATTTCTGAAGACCTAATATATGCTGTTCCAAAGACACAGGGCAATTATAAAAAAGAAAATGTCCCCCCGCCCACCCTCAAAAAGGCTCAAATCTCTAAGGGAGAATTTTATTTATTGTGCTGTCCAAGCTTCTATGACAAAGAGATAGCATAGTAGAATAGGTGAAAGTTTGTTTCCTTCCCAAAGTAGACAGCCCAGGCCTACGGGATGGCTGTTTGCCATCCTAGAATTGGCTACTCCTCTGTGTCCAGAGTAGGTTTTCCAGCTCTTACCACCTCCTCCACATCACAACCAGCAAGAAGGAGAAACGGAATGCACATTCCTTTTAAGAGCATAATCTGGAAATTGCATTTATCATTTCTGTTCACGTCTCTTTGGTTAAAAGAGAGTTACAAGCCTACAACTGGCTACAAAGAAGACTGAAAAATGCAGTCTTTAGCTAAGTAGCCACATGTGATGGTTTGAAGCTATAAGGACCACAGAAAATCATGTTTTCAAAGCTAACCCATTCCAGTGGGTATAAACCTATTGTAAGTAGGGCCCTTTGGTTAGGTTACTTCAGGTAAAGGCTTTTTGATTAGGTTACTTCAGTTAAGGTGTGGTCCAGGGTAGGTCTTAATCCTCAAACTAGAGTCCTTTATAAGAAAATGTAATTCAGAGAGAGAGAGAGAGAAAAGAAACCATGGAAGCCAGAAGCTGAAAGCAATGAAACCTGGAAGAGAAGGGAGAAACCAGTAGATACAGTCATGTGCCTTGCTATGTGCCAGAGGAGTCCAGGATCACCGGCAGCTGGTCTTTGAGGAGAAAGCATCGCCTGGTGACACCTTGATTTGGACATTGTCATGGTCTCAGAACTGTAAGCTTGTAAGCTAATAAATCCCCATTGTAAAAGCCAACCCATTTCTGGTACAGTGCCTTCAGTATCTTCGGCAAACTAAAACACCATGGGCCTAGCTAAAACACTATTTACTCTAGACAAAAGAGCAAATGAATATTGTGGAACAATTAATGTAGATCATAAACAGGCAATGATCTATACAGTGTGGTAAGTGAGAAAGGAGCACTATGTACAGAAGCAGCAAAGGCTGGCATAAAGAAAGAAATGGAAAAAAATATGGAGATGCACAGAAAAGTGGAAACCAGAGACTGAAATATCAGAGAGGGAGAGAATGAGAAGGAAGCTGCCCACACTCCCCAAAGCTTTTTAGATCCCGATTCTAATCTCTCATGTTAAGGGAGTACATGAATCACTTTCTTATTACTTTTTTAAATTCTAAATTGCTTATAAATTCAGGTTTTAGTTTCTTTTCAGTGACTTTTCTATTTATAATGCCCACTTAACTGCCAACAAGTACTTGTTTCCAACCAACAATTCAGAAAGCCAGGTCTCGCTGCCTTTCCTTGCTATAAAGTAATTGCCATAATAGCAAAAGAGAAAAAAACCTCCACAGTTGCTTGATAATGTATATTGATATTTTAACTGTGTAACCACAAAAGAAGTATATTTATAAAAGCTGCTGAGAGTTATTGGTAGTATTTGCCAAACCTGTTAAACCCTTCTATTTTTAAGTAAGGTGTATATTTAAGGAAATAGTCCTCATAGAAAAGGCTTCACACATCTAAGAAACTGCTACCAAAAGGATTGTATAGTTTTCTAGCAATCAGGTTTTCCAATATGTATAATAAATATGTGCAAGGTATCCCGATCAATAATATTCATCTACTAGTGGTTCTGAAAGTCATAAAGCTCAGATGACCTCATACAAATTTAAAAAGAAATTCATTTAATTTATATATTTTTAAGATAGGTTTCTAAATGAGGGTTCATGAAATACTTGTAGGGGTTTCTTTTAACACAAAATCTGGGATTCCAAAAGTTTGCTCCCTCTGTAATCGATATCAGTGAAAGCTCACCTGAGACTGTCAGATTTTGCCTATGAATATTTGGTCTTTGGCTGCCCAGCATTCATTCCCTTTTTCTTGATAGCACTCCAGTTTCCTTTGGTAAATTACTTCTGCTTTGGATATACTCTTAGCAAAATGGTAAATTCAGGTGCTTTCCCTCCCACTTTGGATGAAAAAGGAAACTTTAGAGGTTCTTTCCACCAGATCTTTCCACTAAAAAACCAGATGGGTCTAGGGGGCTGGCACTTGGTATAAGGTAGGCCATTTGAAGCTCGCTCCTGAGAATTTAAATCTTGAGCAGAATGAAAAAGAAACTGTTGAGAGTAGGAATTACTCATTCCTGCAGTGGCACTCTGATTGTTGAGCCTACGCCTAGGCCTCCGAATCATATAGAGTCCATGAGTTCTGGTAAAGTTACATTTTCCTTAATTTCTACAGAGCTGGTTTCTGTTGCTTTCAAGCCAAATGTCCTAACTGATTTGTCTTCTGTCTACTGTTTGCAAGCTGACCATATTCAGCTAACTATATCAAGACTAAAAGAAACAAACAAACAAAACCCTTTCAACCAATAAAGGAAATTAGGAAGGAACTGCCAACAAGTGACAAGACTGACGAAAAGGGAGAAGTATGAATAAACCTGCTGCAAAGTTTTCTCAAGTTTTTCCAAAAATCTTTATAAGTATGGTAACTGCCCCAATAGGGATGAAAAAAGAAAGTATAACTGAAAAGATGGGAAGCGGATGTGGCTCAAGTGATTGGGCTCCCGTCTACCATACAGGAGGTCCAGGGTTCGAGTCCCGGGGCCTCCTGGTGAAAAGCAAGCTGGCCCACGCAGAGTGCTGGCCCCCACAGGAGTGCTGGCCTGTGCAGGAATGCTGGCCCGAGTGGAGAGCTGGTGCAGCAAGATGACGCAACAAAAAGAGACACAGAAAAGAGACAATAGGAGATGCGGCAGAGCAGGGAGCTGAGGTGGCGCAAGAGATTCAGCGCCTCTCTCCACTCTGGAAGGTCTCAGGATTGGTTCCCAGTGCTGCCTAAAGAGAAGACAAGCAGACACAGAAGAACACACAGAGAACAGACAGTGAGTGCAAAACAAGGAAGGGTGGGGGGAGAAATAAATAAATAAATCTTTAAAAAAAAAAGTATAACTGAAAAGAAAATACTTCAACCTCATCAGTAATCAAAAGAGATCTAGATACTCCCTTTTCCCATAAAACTCAAAAGTGATTTAAAACATCAGTATTAGTGAGAGAGTGGTGAGATGAGCATTGTCATAAAACTCTGGTGAGTATATAACTGATTATGAGTTTTCAAGAAAGCAATCCTATTATATGTAACAAGAACCATCAAGATATTCACATTATATTTGTCTGGAAAGCAGAATCATTATGGGGGTTACAGAGTAAGGGATTTATTATAGGAACAGATCTTACATAATTATGGGAAAAACTGAGGAAGTGATGACCCAGATAGAGGAGTTTGAGAAACAGAAAAAGAGCCACTAACCAATTCTAGATGAACAAGGTTTGCAGGAGAAGTCTGAGACACTGAAGAGGGAACATATAATAAGGAGGTTCGAGGGGAGGTGTGGGGGAGCCATTACCCTTGGGGGTGCGCGGCCAGGCATCTGGTGCTAGGTCCTGGGCTACTCTCCACCAGCAGTGAGCAGTCAGAAAGAAGCGCTGGATGCCAAGAGGAATACAGTGAGGACACCCGGGAACCTGCTAGCAGCTCTGCTTCTGACAACAAAGACCTTCAAAGAGTAAGAGAAGCCACTGCCCCACTTCTACCATCCAAACCTCATACAAGTTCCTCTTTTGGCCAATTCTAACTCTAAGTGTACAGGAAAGGGAATTCTGGGAAACAGTTCCTAGCTTAACCAATAGAACAATCCTCACATATTTTTTGATGCTGTAATTCCATTCCACATCTAGGAATTGATAGATCCTAATAAAGTGAAAAATGTAGACAAAGATTAAGTAAAAATATAACTATAGCTGCCATAGTTAAAATGGGCAAAGTTGGAAATAAGTTAATTGCTCAACAATAGGGGAATGGTGAAATGAATTAAGGTAAGACACAGACAAGACTTTAATGCATCCATTAAAAAAATATTTCAAGTGAATTTCAGAGACCTGAGAACATTCTCATGACATAGAATGAAAAAGGACACAAAAATGTACCTATGTTAGAATTTCAATTTTGGAAATATACTCATAGATTTAATTGTCTTTTTATGCTTCCTCATACCCTCCCCTGTCCATTCTTCACAAAGCAACCAAAATCATCTTTTTAAAATGTGGGTTAAATCATGTGTCTTCCTTGCCAAACATGCCAGCATGGCTTTCCCTTGCACCCAGAACAAAACATAGCCCCTTTGCAAGGCCTGCAGACAGTTCTCTGCTTGGCTCTTTCAACTCCAGCCCCAGGGGGCTTCAGTCAGTTAGCCAAGGCTAACATCTCTCTGACTTTAATGGCTTGGACTTTCATATTACTTTCACTTAAAATGCTCTTCCCCACCTCATCCTGACTGACCCCTCCTTGTTATTTAGGTCTCAGCTCAAATGGCACCTCCTCAAATTCTTCTGTCTCGAGTACCCCGTCTGACATGTCCCCATTCTCCTCCCCATCCAGCACTCATTCTCCATCTCATTGTCTTGCTCATTCTTTTCTTCACTTTTATTATTATGCTTTTACTTAGCAGTCTCCCTCACTAGAAAATAGAACTTACTGAAGCTGGGACCTTATCTTGCTCTTTGTTTAACCTCTGTGGCCTCAATAAAACCACCAAAGCGCTTTAGTTTTTCTTGAATGACTGGGTTAACAGTTGGATCAATTTTCTGAGTTTTCTACAATGAACATCATTTACTTTTTTTTAATTAGATAAGTTGTAGGTTTATAGAAAAGTCATGTAAAAAAAAATACAACATTCCCATACACCCTCCTATCATTGATACTTTGCATTAGCGTGGTACTTTTGTTACAATTGATGAAAGAATTTAAAATATTACTGTTAGCTATAGTCTATAGTTTACATTAGATGTATTTTTTCCTATTCATTTACCCTTTCTTTTTTTTTAGGAGGAACCAGGGATTGAACCCAGGACCTCGCACATGGGAAGCAGGCGCCCAACCACTGAGCTTCATCTGCTCCCCCATTCATTTACTTTTATAGTAAGGAAGAAATATTTGGAAGGGATATGTTTGCTTAAAGGGCAATCTTGAGTACAGAAGGATTTTCACCTGTTATGTAACTTAAGCCTTCTCAGTCATCATATCTGGTGATTATTCAGGCCTATTTGGTGCTCTGTTCCTTTCCCAAGATATATGTGGGAGTCTCCATTCTATAGATGAGTTGTGAATTAAATGTTTGTAAAAGCACAGGAATCTGGAATGCATTCTACCATCTAATTCATGTCATGCATGGCAGTTAGTGGGCAAAAGCCATTTTTCCCATAATACCACAATGACACTGTAAAACTCCTAAAGACCATGAATTCAAACACTAATCTCAGGTCACAACTGCCTGCCCTGGTAGCACAGTGGTTTAATTGCTCTGGTCTGCCTTATCAACACCTCCCTCCAAACGACAATTCTGCTCTCTCCACATCTCTCAGCTCCTTCTGCCTTCATGATGGGATATGTAGGCAGGAGGCGCTATCATATCCTATCATGAACAATGCATCAATCACTTTTACTAGTTAATCCTAAATGTCCTTGTTTCTCCATCCTTCAGTCATCCCATCTGATAAAATCTCAACTATGGAGAAATTCAACTGTCTAACTTCTCACATTTGTACCTTGGCTTTAAGCTGCTTCAGAAGTAGCAAAATTTTATCTTCTTTTGCTTTAAATTGTTTTTTTATATTCCAATCTTTGGATGCCTCTTGTTCACAAGGGTACTTGAATATAAAGAAAGAGGTGAGGCAAGGCTTAAAGAAGTCAGGTTGTGTGGGTGAATATCTTTACCTTCGGGAGCCAACTACATCTACACATAAGGGTGGGAAAGAGCACCCTTGTTAGTGTTTTTTGTCAGGCTCTGCCCTCCACTGCAGGGGCAAGTGTCATCCAGGCAGCTGATGCAATCAATGATTAGTTTACTTAGCAGAGAGCAGACACCTGAAGGGTAATGCCCACTCCATATAACTGGACAGGCCTCCAGTCTGTAGCAGCTGTCTCATTCTTCTTGGAGTAGGGCAAAGTTATATATATAAGAAATAAAAGCATCAAAGGAGAGTTTAATTAGGTTATATTCAGAAGGCAAAGTCAACAAGTGGACCTATTTCCCAAGAATTCATTTTGGAACTTTTCATAAGACAATCTCTTCCAAAAGATTCCATGGAAAACTTCTAACTCTCCGGTGGTTGACTGATTATCGTTAGCAAGCATGACCTCAGTGAAGACAGCTAAATAGAAAACTTTATGGCATGTCACTTAGCAGCCTGCCTTATTTTGTGCTAACTTGACTCTCTGTAAATTCTGTGACAAGTGAAATGCTCTGAATGGTTCCTTTTTCAGACTCTGAAACTGTCTGCTATTTTGTTCAATTTTATGGCTACATAAATTTTGGTTTCAGCCTCAGCAATTTTTCATGCTTTTCATGTCCCTCTAAAGGAAAGTGGGTAATCATTACAAAGAGAACTTCCTTTTGCCTGTTACTAACTGCTGCTGGAGAAAAATCATCCAAGTGGGCAGACTGATTTCACTATAGAGTTATGGACACCTACTTCAACTGGGCCCACAGCATTCCCAGTCAATCCTCTATTTCCCAACTCACCTCACTCTCTTTTTCTCAACAATTACTATTTCAAAACTTCTCTATTAACTTTAGTCCATTTTATCAAAACTTTAATCACTCCAATTCCCTTCTTACTCTCAGAAAAAGACTGTATATCTTACTTCATGGGAAATAGAAGTCATCTGTAAGTTACTCTCCCTACTTCTCACCACAGCTGTACAATCCAGACCCAATTCCTCCCACCCCCCCTCTCCTACTACCATAAAAAAGGTACGTTAGTCAGCCAAAGGGGTGCTGATGCAAAGTACCAGAACTCCACTGGCCTTTCTAAAGGATATTTATTTGGAGTAGAAGCTTACAGTCACAAGGCCCTAAGGAGTCCAACTCAAGGTACCATAAGAGGTACATTCTCACCCAAAGTCACTGGCCATGTGTTGAAGCAAGATAGCGGGCAATGTCTGTGAGGGTTCAGCCTTCCTTCTTCCGCTTAAGACTCCATAGTCTCAGCTTCTTCCAATCTCAGCTGTAGGCTGGCATAAGGCTCATCTCTCTTCCTAGGGCTTGTTTCTTTCTGGGCTCAGCTGCTCTGCTCTTTTCACAAGATCAGCTGTGGACCATCAGGCTCATCTCTCTTCCCAGGTCCTCTGCTGTGTCTAATGGAGCCTTCTCTCTTTCCTCATGTATCTGCTTCTCTGTGTGTCTACTTCTGTGTGAGAGTCTGTTTTATCAGCCCACCAAGGGGATAGGGACTCAATGCTGAGTCACATTCTAATGACATGGTTGAATCAAAGCTCTAATCTTAACATAATTTAATCAGATGTCTCAGTTGAATCTAATACAATCAAAGGGTTATCACACCCAGAGGAACAAACCAGTTTACAAACATAATCAATATCTCTTGTTTGGAATTCATAAATAATATCAAACTGCTACAAGAAGTTTCCCTCTTCTGTTTAAAGGGTATCACTCTGTGATAAAGCACCTTAAGGTGATTCCCAGTGATTTCCACCTCCTGGAATTCATGTACTTGTGTAACCCCCTCCTCTTGAATGTGAGATGGACCTAGTCGGCTTCTAGTGAACAGAATTCAGCAAAAGTGATGGGATGTCACTTTCAAGGCTACGTTACAGAAAGACTGAGCTTAGGTTACAAAAAAACTCTTGCATGTGCTCCAGCTTTCTCTTGCTCTCTCATGCACTCATTCTGAAGGATGCCAGCTGCTAGGTTGTGAGCTGCCCTCTGTAGAGGATCACGTGCCAAGGGAGGTCTCTGGGCAAGACAGCAAGGAGCAGAGGCTCTCAGTCCAATAGCTTGTGAAGAACTGAATGCTGACAACAACCACATGAGTGAGCTTGGAAGCAGATCCTCCCCACAGCTGAGCTTTCAGATGGGACTGCAATCTTTCTTGACACCTTGATTACAACCTCATGTGAGACCTTGAGCCAGATGTACCCACTTATGCTGTGTCCTGGTTCCTGGACCATAGAAACTCTAAGATAATAAATGTTTGTTAACTTAAGCCACTAAATTTTGGGATAATTTGTTATGTAACAATAGATTATTAATACAACTTTCATCTATGGTCTTGATCCTTCTCATCTGCTTCTCTCTTGTCAAATTATCTCTATCTGCTCCTTCTAATTAGCAATTAAACATGGGGGAAAATTACTTAAGAGAAAGAAAACTGTCAATTCCAATTTCCCTTCCAGCTACTGTCACATTTCTCCCCTCCCCTTCAAAGCCAAACTTCTTGAGTTATCTACACTTACTGTCTCCATTTCCCTTCCATTCCATTCATGTCCTACTCATTCCATTGCAATATAGCCATTAGACCCAACTCCACAGAATCTTCTCTCACTTAAGTCTTTAGTGACCTACAGATTACTAAACTTAAGGAGAATTTTCAGATTTTATCTTACTTAACTTTTCTGTATTATTCAATACTATTGACCACATCATCTGTAGTAGTTTCCTAGCTGTTAAAATAAATACCATACAATGAGTTGACTTAAACAGGAATTTATTGGCTTGCAGTTTTGAGGCTAAGAAAAGTCCAAAATCCAGGCATCAGCAAGGCAATGCTTTCTGCCTAAAGACTGTGGGGTTCAGGGGCTGGCTGCTGGTGATCCTTAGTCCTTGGCTTTTCTATCACATAGCAGCATCTTCTCCGTTCTCTTCTGGGTACCACTGATTTCCAGCTTCTGGCTGCTCCCTGTGTCTTCCTTTCCACATCCAATTTCTTTTGCTTATAAAGACTTTAGCCATATTGAATTAAAGTCCACCCTCACTCAATTTGGGCACACTTTAATTAATAGCATCTTCAAAAGTCCTATTTATAAATTGGTTTATGCCCACAGGACCAGAGGTTGTGACCCAAACATGGTTTTTGGGGAGACATGGTCCAATCCCCAAAACCATCCTTCTCAAAAATGCTCTCTTCCCTTCATTTCCATTATATCAGATCCCTTGCTTTTCCTCTTATCTCTCAGATCACTCCATTTCAATCTTTTTTCCAGGCTTTTAAAGGTCTACCCTAAAAGCTTATACTTCTCAGGGCTCAGACATAGGTAATCTACACCTTTCACTCTATGCCTGGGCATTCTCACTTCCTTATGAATTCCAAATTGATATCCCCAGCTCCTTTCTGAGCTCCAGACACATATATCCAACATCTGTCCTCAAACTCAGCAAATATAGAACTAAACTTATCATTAGCATGCCCTGAACCCAATCCTCCTCTTTTTCCTACTATAGTGAATGACATTACCCTCTGACCATTTGCCCAAACTAGAAAAGTAGTCAGCTAGACTCCTATGTGCAATTATCTAGTCTACTTTCACAATAGTTTACACCTTTGTTCATGTAGCAGTTTGGTATTGTTTATGAATTCCAAAAATAGATATTTGATTATGTTTGTAAACTGTTCTGTTCCTCTGGGCATATTAGATTGTATTAGGTTCAGGGGCTTCACTTTTACTTGATTCAATTAAGATCGGGGTTTTGATTTGGCCAGGTCAGTAGGATGTTGAGTCCCCGCCCACTTGGTGAGCAGGGACTCACAGAGAAAACAACACGGCAGAAGAGAGAGTTGGAGTTTTGATGCTGGAGCCCCAGGAAGTAAACACACAGGAGAAGAACATGGAGGAATAGAGATGGCTCCATTGACATGGCAGAGCCCCAAAATGAGAGAGAGCCTGATAGTCTACAGCTGACCTTGTGGAGAGAACAGAGCTGCTGAGCCCAGAAAGCAACAAGCCCCAGGAGAGAGACAAGACTTATCCTAGTGTACAGCTGATATTGGAAGAATCTGGGACTATGGAGCCTTAAGAGAAAGAGGGAGACTGAACCCTCACAGAGACCAGCAGCCATCTTGCTCCAACACATGGCAACAGACTTTGGTGAGGGAAATAACTTACACTTTATGGCCTTGTGACCGTAAGCTTCTACCCCAAATAAATACCCTTTTATAAACAGATTTCTGGTACTTTGCATCAGCACCCCTTTGGCTAACTAATACAGTTCACTTTCCTCATTCACAATGGCACACCTATCACACAGGACACCATCATCTCTTGCTTGGATAATTGTAACAGCCTTCTAATAGATCTCCAATTCATCATTCTCTCTGCAACCAGAGGAATCATTTCAAAACATTAAAAATGTCAATTCCCAGGCAAAGGACTTGAATAGTCATTTCTACAAAGAAAATATATGAATGGCCAATAAGCACATGAAAAGATGTTCAACATCATTAGTCATTAGGGAAATGCAAATCAAAACTACAATGAGATATCACTTCATACCCACCAAAATGGCTATAATTTATAAAATGGAAAATGACAAGTGCTGGCAAGGATGCAGAGATACAGGAATCTTAGAACATTATTGGAGGGGATGTAAAATAGTGCAGCTTCTGTGGAAAACAGTTTGGCAGTTACTCAGGAAGTTAACCATAGAACTACCATATGGCCCAGCAATCCCACTTCCAGGTATATAATTGAAAGAATTGAAAGTGGGGACTTGAATAGGTATTAGTACCCAATGTTCATAGCAGTATTATTTATAAGAGCCAAAAGGTGGAAGCAACCCAAATGCCCATCAGCAAATGAACAGATAAGAAAAAGGTGGTATATGCATACAATGAAATATTACTCAGGCTTAAAAAGGAATGACACATGCTACAACATGGATAAACCTTAAAGAAATTATGTTGAATGACATGTCAGACACAAAGGGACAGACATTATATGATTCCACCTATATGAAATAGCTAGTATATGCAAATTCATAGATACAAAGTAGAGTACAGGTTAACAGGGGGAGGAGGAGATGGGGAATGAAGAATTAACGCATAATAGGTATAGGGTTTCTGTTTGGGGTGAAGGGAAAATTCTGGTCATGGATGATGATGGTAGTAGCACAACATTGTGAATGCAGTTAACTCCAGTGAATGGTATGCTTGGGAGTGGTTGACATGGGAAAGTTTATGTTGTATATATGTTTCCACAATTTTAAAAAATGAGAGAGAGAATAAAGAGACAATGACAATTAAATGTAATGTGTGCTATTGGCCTGGATCTAATAATGGAGAACAAAAGGCCCCAAAGGACATTTATTTGGACATATGAAAAAAAAAATGGAATAGAGAGTGTAAGCTTTATATCAAAGTTACTTTTCTTGAACTTGATAATTATATTTAAGTTGGTTAGCTAAATGAATATTCTTGTTCTTAGGAAATGTAATAGAAGTATTAAGTGTTCAAGGAGCATGATGCAACCTACTCTCAAATGTTTAGAAAACTAGATAGATGGGTAGATAGGTAGATAGAATGATAGGGCAAATGTGGCAAAATGTTAAAATTTGGTATCTGGGGTGGGGGGGCGGGGTAGGTTGGGGTTTTCTATTATTATTTTTGCAACTGTCCTGTAGGTTTGAAATTATTTCAAAACTAAAAATTAAGAAAAGAAAGTAAATTCTTTGCTTAAAATTCTTCAAGATCTTCCTACTTTCCTTAGGATAAAGTTAAAGTTGTATAGGTAGTATGACCATTAATTTATTGTCCAAATAGGATGCTTTTGAGAGTGATAAGGAGTACTAGTAATAATTATGAAGGGACAAGTATGTAAACTGTGACTGTCTGAGAAAATGGGATGTAAGGTCACCTTATTATAAGGCCCTGTGTGATCTGGGTCCCTGACAATCTCTCCAGCCCATCTCTTGCATTACCACACACTCCAGCCATTCTGAACTTCGTTCAGTTCCTTGAACTCACCATTATAATCTCTTGCTTTTGGGCTTCCATTGCATGGAAAACTTGCAAGGAAGATCACCCTTCCTCTTCTCCTGAAAAACTCCTATTCATCCTTCTTATCTCACCTTAAATGCCTCTGGCCCAGGGAGATGTTTCCTGACCTCTAGATTCTTCTACCATGGGCTCCTAAAGCATGTGACACATCCCATATCATAACCCTTATCTCCCTTTATTGTAATTATGATTTGGGGCTGACTTTTCAGCTATACTAAAAGCTCCTTTATGGAAGAGACTATCTCTGTTTTGTTCACCACTGTCTCACAGAAAGGAAGAAATTTATGGAGGTAAAGCATTTAAAGCTCCAATGTGGGATTTCAGAAACCCATCACCCCTCCCTTGAAACTGAGGTAAGTAGGACCATATCCCCCAACTTCCCATTCCCACCTCTTTTACTGTAGTGGTGATCTTTGTAGCCTGGGACAAGAATTCAGCATAGTGGGAGCTTTCGATGACTAAGAACCAAACCCCAGAGATTCTGACTCAACTGATTTGGGATGGGCCCAGGCAATGGTATTTTTAAAAGTCTCATTAGGTGGTTCTAAAGTGAAACCAGGATTGCAAACTAGTGCTCTAGAACAATGCTGTCCAAAAGAACTTCTTAGTGTAATGGAAATGCTCCATATCTGTATTGTCCAGTATGGTAGCCACTAGCCCCATGTGGCTACTGAGTATTTGAAATGTGGCTAGTGTAACTGAAGAAGTGAATTTTTAATTGTATTTAATTTTTTACTATTTAAATTTAATGGCCACAATGTCTATCAAAGGACAGCTCTGGAACAGTGGTTCTCAAACTTGAGCATGCATCAGAATCGTCTGGAGGGCTTGTTATATCACAGATCATTGGGCCTGCCCCTACAGTTTCTGATTCAATAGGTCTGAAGTGGGGCCTGAGAATTTGCATTCTAACCCATTCCCAAGCAATGCTGATATTAGTGGTCTGGGAATCAGACTCTGAGAACCACTGCTCTAGAGCCTTATTATAACATCATTTTCACCTGAGAACTTGTTAAAAATACAGAATCTCAGGGTGCAAGCCAGTTCTACCAAACCAGAATCTACATTTCAACAAGATCCTCAGGTTATTTGTATGAATATTAAAATTTGAGAAGCACTGGATAAGATATGAAAGACAGAGAATTCCAAGTTCTCCCTACAATACATCTTTTAGGCTGTAGCATTACTATCATGCCCCCCATTTAGACTCCATCTTTCAAACTCTTCAAAAAGAGCCAAATCACGTATATGACCTACCCTTTGCCTCATTAATTAATCCTTCTCTAGATCTAAATTTCCTTCTTAAAAACACATAAGTCCTAACAATAAATACACAGTGCTTCACATAAATCAGAATACAATGTTACATCCAAACCAAACACGGTATTTATTCTGTGGTTTGTATTCTGCTTGCAAAGCTTTTCCATTTATAGTTTTGGCTTTTCATACCTTGCATTTTTGAGGTTGCTGCCCATCTACCCCTTCAATTTCATTCCAAGCTGAAACACGGTGCCTCTCAATTTCACAAAACAAGACCTGGCTGTCAGTTTCTTATCTATAGAATGGAAATACCATGCAGAAAATCAGCCTCTGAGGAAGAGAGCTTCAGGAGTTTGTAAACCACACCCTTCCCAAGGAGTGCCCTGAGCTTTGATTTTATTCCTTGACATGCTGCTAAGATGAGGTTCACCTGCCCCACCCTCCACCCCTGCCTTCTACCCCATGTTAATGTCTTCCTCCAAATTCCTGCCTTCCAGAACAGTAGCCTCCAGCTCATCTGAAGACCACAGACATGGAAATATCTAGTTTTGCCCACTGGCCCAGGTCTAAGGCCTGCACAGCCCAGTGTATGTCATCATCGGCAGTTTAGCTCCTTAGAGTCCTTAAAGCCCTCCAAACTGGAGAAGGTTTTGGCTTTATCTCTGAATCAAAAGGTCCAGTGAAGGTTTCCAATCCACCCCCAGCCTATCCCCACTCCCACCCCAAAACCACTGAGCTACACCGGCTCCATGAATAGGAGGTCCCAGGTTTAATCCCCGGTCCCAGTACCTCAAATAATAATAATATTTTTTAAAAAAAGAGAGATTTACCTGCCTTCAAAAAGCACTTAGTGAAATAGAAAAACATTGCAACATTTCAAAAAACTTAGAATTCTGTTGTGGGTAGAATACCTTTTCCATAAAAATTAATTTTGTTAGTTCAATCAGGTAATAAATCTAGCTGTCAGAAATTTATATGCATGGCAGCTGTATGAAGATTATTTTGTTTTGTTTTAATATCAGTGGTCATTTTTGCAGGCTTGCTGTGTGTGATTACAAAGAATGACTCAAGTAGTCAAGTGGTTTTTTTTTACTCCTAATTTCCTTTTGCCAGTAATCTTTCAAAAGTTTCCTGTTTCTTGACATAATTTCAGTGAAATGAAATTTGAACAAAGCCATTTCTTCAGATGGTGCTGGAGCAACTAGATTTTGGTACGGGGAAAAATGAACTTCAACTCATACCTCATAACCATACACAAAAATTAATTTGAGATGGATCATAGACCTAAACTTAAAACCTAAAACTATAAAACTTCTAGAAGAAAACATAGGCAAATATATTTGCAATCTTGGGGAAGGCAAAGATTTCTTAACACAGAAGGCACTAACCACAAAAGGAAAAAAATGGTAACTTAGACTATGCAAAATTATATAACTTTAAAATGACTGTAAAGAAAATAAAAAGACAAGCCACAGACTGGGAGAAAATATTTGCAACAAATATAACAGGCTAAAGACTTGAAGCTAGGATATGTTAAAAAAACACCTATAACACAATAATAATAATAAAAAATTAAACAGCCCAATTTTTAAAATAGGCAAAAAATTGGAACAGATAATTCATTTTTAAAAATACATAAATGGCCAATAAAACATTGAGAAATGCTCAATATCAAATTTAAACTACAATAAGATACTGCTTCATACCCACTAGAATGGTTCAAACTGAGGAGAATGAAAACTCCAAATGCTTGCATATTGTTGGTGGAAATATAAAATAATATAACTACTCTGGAAAATGGTTTAGCAGTTTCTTGTAAAGTTAAACATACACTTACCAAATAACTCAGAAATTCTACTCCTAAGTATTTAACCAAGAGAAATGAAAAGATGACTACACAAAGATCTTTACAAATGTTCTTAGCAGGTTTATTCCTAATTGACCTCAACTGGAATGAGCACAAGTATTGATCAGCAGGAGAATGGATAAACTGAAATATATTCATCCAATGGTATACAATGCAGGAATAGAAAGGAACTCACTACTGAGATACACACCAACACGGATGAATTGCAGAAACATGCTGAGTGAAAGAAGATACAAAATAGTATATACGGCATGACTTCATTTATATGAAGCTATATAGAACAGGCAAAATGAATATATAGTTTCAGAAATCAGAGCAGTAGCTACTTGGGAAAGTGACAATGGGAGGAATGACTGGGAGGAGCATGTTTTAGTTTCCTGAGCTGGTCAAGCAAATACCATGCAATGGGTTGACTTAAACAATGGGAACTTACTGGTTCATGGTTTTGAGGCCAGGATAAGTCCATATCAAAATTTCATCAAGGCAATGCTTTCTTCCCAAAGACTGACTTTTCAGGGCTGGCTGCTGGCGATCCTTGGTCCTTGGTTTCTCCATCACATGGCAATGCACATGGCAACCTCTCCTGGCTCTCCCTTTTCTTCCAGGTTCTGTTGACTTTCACCTTCTGACTACTCCTCTGTGGCTTTCTCTCTATCTACCTGGATTTCATTCTACTTATGAATGACTCCAGTAATAGCATTAAGACTCATCTGATTGAGGTGGGACACACCCTAATTCAGGGTTCTTAACCTTTTTTGTTCCAAGGACCCCTTTGCCAGTCAGGTGAAAATCATGGACCCTTACTAAGTCCACACTATACTGGTTATTATTTAATAAATATATCACACCTGCACCAACACGTCCCCATATAAGAATAATGTTTTTTTAAATTTCAACTCAAGCTCACAGACCCCTGGTTAAGAACCCTTGTAATTGAAGTAACCTCATCAAAAGGTCCTACTTACAACGGTTTCACACCCACAGGAATGGATTAAGTTTAAGAACAAGTTTTTCTGGAGTATATAGATCCAAACCACAACAGAGCATGAGAGAAATATTTGTGGTGATAGAATGCTCTATATCTTGACAGAGGTATGGATTACATGGTTGTCAAAACCAAAATCTGTGTGTCAGTTTTGTCAAAACTGATTTAATTATGCACTTAAGATCTGTGTATTTCTCTCTCTCTAAAAAAAAACAAAAAATAAACAAAAAAAACTTTGAACATCTTAAAATAATACTACAATTTGCAATTGCATTTAGCTTTTGTTATAACCATTTAATGATCCATTGATCCTACTATTCAATTACTGATAGTGGTCAATTAATCAATGGTAGTCATGAGTAACTGGTTTATATGTGTTGTTTAGATAAAACAATTGTTGCTATAAATCATCTGAATTCTGCTAAACATAGCTGCAGATTGTTTTAAATTCTATATTGAACTTCAACATTTTACTTCTTGCCTCCAAAATCCTATCAATTCATTACAGCCCAGTTTGTGTCATTTCCTTAATGAAGCTTTTATTCTGCCTTGCAGCTAATACAGCATAAAATTCTCTCCTGAATTATTGAACCGCTTTTATTCTCTCAAGTACCGATTCCCATGATGATGCAATAGCTTAAAATATATTTGGAACACATTTTCTGGAATAGCTTTTATTTCCAGAGTGCAAGCCACATGGGGCCAGGCATGCAGAAGGTACTCAAATGCCTAAATAAAGCATTTGAATTTCAAAAATCTCAAATAATGTGGATCTCCTTCCTCTGAACTTAGAACTTGCACATGAAACAATGAATCATTTAAATTTGTTCAGATAGGTCTTACCTTATCTAGAAAGAACAGCAATCAGGAAATTTGGATTATATCCTAATTTTTAAAATCTTAAAGTTAAAATGTATTGTTCTCATAGCCAAAGTCACTTTATACATTACAATCATTTTACTCAAGAAAGTACAACAAATTAAAGCAAAAGTTATTGGCAATTTCTATTTTTTTAATCAAAAGACAAGAGACTGGTTTGACTAGAACAGTCACATAATGCTTATCTTTGGCAGGAGGTTAAAAGGCAGTTCAAAATTTTAAACATTTTGGCACAGCAAGAAACACTTAGCCAATTAATTAACGTGATATTTTTACATTTTCATTGTGAAGGTTAACCATATGGTTTTGTGTGATGTGAGAGCCTTTAACATGTACTAGGGACCATTTCTAAATAAATATATTTTTGTTTTCAGGTAGATTTGGACATTATATTTTGCACTTTATGACTGAAGCCCATATCAGTCAGTCTTATAATGACAATAAAAGAAATGATGCTAAGCGACAATCCATTACACTGGATGTACACACACTGCTTCTTGAATTTGCTAATTATTTTTCCCTGTGCTGGTTATTAGCCAGTGTCCATTCTTACTAAAATGAGCACATCTTAAAAGCCTTGTCAAATAAGTACATATAGAAAGTAGGAATTAATGTAGTATTAACGATACTACAGTGCCTTAAATATGCTACATGTCAGATGTCAAGTTGTTAAAGATATTTACTAAATTAAAAACCACCAGAGGGCAGCTTACTACAATAGTGATAGAATATTTAAAATATGATTATTATGGTAGGAATAATATTTTTAAAACAATTCTAGTAAGTCAGATTCTACAGATATAAATGAAAGAGTGAAAAGAGACACATTTAATGAAATATTTTTAAATTTTAGCCACAATAAATGTTTCTGAGTTGGACATGTTTTCATTATATTTTATATTCAGGGTACTTTAATAGCCTATTCTAACATTTAAATGTGAATTAAAATTATGCCCTCCCCCCTTCTCTCTCTTTCTCTCTCTCGTGCAGCAGCAAAATTGGCTAGGAGGTCAAGCAACTTGGCCAATATTAAATTTAAAAATCATGTGACCTTGGGTTCTCCCCTCTCTGTGCTGGCCAGTGCACCTCATGTGAGAAGGAATTGGCACCACTAACTTGTTTCTTTCCAATTTAGTGGAATTAATAATGAAAATTAAGAAGTAGATGATTTTATAGCAGCCACTAATAAGTGTTATCATCTTTTTCTCTGTCCAGCACCATGATAATTCACTTTAAAGCATTTTCATAATTTATAATAATTTTGCTGTACTAATTTATTTGTTCTTTGTCTCTTCTTCTACCCTTAAAGCTCCATGATGGCAAGGACATTTAATTCAGAGACCTTGTCAAACAGAGTGGCTAGCAGTTGGTTTTCAATAATTATTTTTTTAATCTATTAAGTAATTAACAGTAAATTCTTGAGAATAATCTTTCCAGAGGTTGCTCCATATTTTCATGCTGTCCACAGCATACCTTCCATCCCAGTCATCCAACCTTCCATCCATCCATCCATCCACCCACTCATCCACCTATCCATCCATCCATCCCCACATACACCTAGCCCTCAAAGGCAATTTGCAGAGTGTTCTCCCCTCTTTGGTAATTGAAAAAGAAATATTCCCACTGAAGGAATTGTAAGTTCAAAGGCAAACATAAAAATTGCTGAATAACTTTTGCAATAGGGGCAGCCCACTTTAAAGACTGCCAGTCATCTTCAACTATTCCCCTCTGTCAATACTGTGGTAAAAGAGCACACCAGGTTTCTTTATGCTCTGTTTTCCTACCTAATGCTCTAGCTGCTGGTCAGAAACTACTTTTTGATGAAGTTAATGGTGAAACTCTTCCTCTTTCACAGAATTTATTTTGTAATATGCCAGAGTTTTGGAAGACAAGACACTGTCACTCTCATGGGTTCTTAATAATAATCAATGACCCCTAGGACCTTCTGCCCTGGACCATGTTCTTTTCTCATTTATAAGCCCACAGCTTCAACCATCACCTCTATGCTGTAGTATTCCAAATTTGACCTTGAACCCTGACTGCTTCCTAAAACTGCTGACTTTGTATGCTCCTGAATGACCCACAGTCACCTCTAACTTAACATGACCAAAATGGAATTGTTTTTCCTCCCTAAACTGCTTTTTCTCATACAGTCCCTCATTTTTCTTGACGGGCACTACCAGGCATACAGTCATCTCAGCCTAAACCCTGCATGCCACCCTAGACCACTCTACTTCCCCCACCCCATATCCTACCTTGTACCCGTAACCTCTCTCATAACTATTTTCTCTTCTCCCTCCTGATACAATTAGTGCAGGCCTCCTTATCTTTTGTAATAAACTTTGAACTCATTTTCTTGACTTCTACCATATCTTCATGCACTTTCTCCTACTCCATACTTCCTCTAGAGTAATGCTTCAGAAACGTAAATGTTACTGCTCCACATAAAACCCGTGACCTCCAGGATAATGTCCAAATGTCCCAGCGTCATGTACACAGCTCTCCATGCAGAGGCCTCCTCATTCTTTTTTCTCCCTCTGTTTCACACTTTGGCCCTAGTAGCAGCTTCTTTTTTCATCCCTGGATCCTTGGCCAACACCTCTTTTGCCTCATCTCAGGCACCTACCTCCAGGAGACAGCCCTAACTGGAAAGAAAGGTGAACACTGGGACCATGGGACAGAACACTGGTTAGGTGGCGTTGTGACAGCGCATGAAATATTAAAAATCAGAGAGAGGAGTTTGCAGTTGAGGGGATTGGGACAGGGGAACTGTAACAGAATGAAGAGAGATGAGAACAATTTCAAACACATTTAAACCCAGGTACCAAACTCAGCATCTCATATAATGCAGAAAAGACATTTGACAAATTCAGCCCCCTTTCTTGATAAACAAACAAACAAAAACAAACAAAAAAACACTTAGGAAACTATAAATAGAAGGAAACTTCCTCAACATGATAAAGGGCATATATGAAAAACCCATAGCTAACAACATACTCAATGGTGAAAAACTGAAAGCTTTCCCTCTAAGATCAGGAACAAGACAAGGATGCCCACCATCACCACAGTTAACTTAACATTGTTTTGTAAGTTCTAACCAGGGCAATTAGGCAAGAAACGGAAATAAAAGGCACTCAAATTGGAAAGGAAGAAGTAAAACTTTCCACATTTGCAAATGACATGATCCTATATATAGAAAAATTTGAAACATTCACAACAAAGTTCCTAGAGCTAATAAATGAATTCAGCAAAATGGCAGAGTACAAGATCAACATGCAAAAATCAGGAGTGTTTCTATACACTAGTAATGAGTAATCTGAAGAGGAATTTGAGGGGAAAAAATTCTATTTACTATAGCAACTAAAAGAATCAAACAGCAAGGGAAAAATTTAACCAGTGATGTAACGGACTGGTACACAGAAAACTAGAAAACATTGTTAAAATAAATCAAAGAAGATTAAAATAAATGGAAGGACCTTCTGTGTTTATGGATTGGAAGACTAAATAGTAAGATGCCATTTCTACCCAAAGTGAGTTATAGATTCAATGCAATCCCAATAAAAATTCCAAGTCTTCTTTGCAGTAATAGAAAAGTCAATCTTCAAATTTATGTGGAAGGGTAAGGGTGCCGTAGAGCCACAGCCATCTTGAAAGGGAAGAACAATGTTGGATGATTCTTACTTATCAAATTTAAATTGGGGATCATTCAGAACTGGGGATTAGGTGACAGAGGGAGATCAACCACCCCAAGAGGGCCGAGGAGAGGCAATTTAAGGGCATGGTGGAGCAAAGGGTAGAGGACTAGGGAGTGGGGGTAGGTAGAACAACCACAGTATCTGCTGAGATAAGACACCAGCAGTCACACTGTTCCTAGCCCTCAAAGATCACATGAAGAGAAGAGCCAACAAGCCATCCCTCACCTATGGTCAGCAGGAGCCATCATGGAAGAACAGGAGCCGGAGTCCCTCCTCAATGCCATTATGTTCTGAAACTTCTCCTTCCCCCAGAGTCCTGAGAAGCGGGGGAAGGGAAGTAACCTTGAGAAATTAGGACAGAGTGCCAACATTGAAATGATAAAATAGGAAGTCAACTCTGCCAGGGTATTAACAAAAGGGACCCAATTTTATGCTGAAAGGAACTAGGTTACCTGTAATTGGTAAGATTGTTTTTACTATCTATGTTGGTTTGAAACTGTATGTACCCCCAAAACACGTTCTTAAATTTAATCCATTCCCGTGGGTGTGAACACATTGTAAGTAAGACCTTTTGATGAAGTTACTTCAGTTAAGGTGGGTCTTAAGCCTAAGAATGGATTCGTTTACAACATTGTACTAGAAGTTCTAGCTAGGGCCATTAGACAAGAAAAAAAAATTAAAGGCGTCCAAATAGGAAAAGAGGAAGTAAAACTCTCACTGTTTGTGGATGACATGATCCTGTACTTAGAAAATCCTGAAGTATCCACGACAAAGCTACTTGAACTAATAAATGAGTTCAGCAAAGTGGCAGGATACAAGATCAAC
>JAQZBX010006546.1:32805-53049 GCA_029593785.1 Cabassous unicinctus | reverse complement strand
TGTGTGTGTGTGTGTATTCTACCTTACAGATCTGAGAGGAAGCCCAGCCTTTCAGATTTTGGAATCTTTCCATTATATCGTTTTGCCTCTGTAGTTAGGTGCTAAATGTTAAAGCTGCAAAAACCTTTGAGATCATTTAAATCTAAAGCAAAGGTCTTGGAGCAGTTCCTGTCATATAATAAAGGTTTCACAAATGTTATCTATATATAGCTTTACAATTACTTTCTTTTAGAGATGAGGAAACTGGCCCAGGGTGGTAAAGCAGCTTGTCCAAGGTCACATAGTTGCTATATGTCAGAAATAAGACTAGACCCAAACCTCTTTTATTTCCAAGTCCAGAGTTATTTTCATTCCTCAGGCAGTCAGCTCACAGGAGCACCAGTTGTGTAACAGTTTAGTTTGTCCTTTCTAGGCTGAAGACCAGAACCAATTGTTGTAAAGCTTTTTCCTTATTATTGATAAGGTGGTAATATTTCATTAAGTCAACAAATATTTTTCGAGCATCTTTGTATGCTCATCTCTCTTTAAGTGCAAGGACCACATGGATGAAAAGCATCTAATGGGTTAGGGATAGAAGGACCTTACAGATCATCTAATCTAACTTTTTCATTTCCCAAATGAGGAGAACAATGTACAGAGTTGCCCATGGTCTTCATCTCATGCCCTTGGGTCATCCTGTTTCTGCAAGGAGGCAGGTTTCTGGAAGTCAGACAGTACTGGGTGTGACCTTTTCAGGCTCATGCTTTCTTCTACCTTGTTTTAGCCTCATTCCTGTAAAAGTTTAATGGGATGCTTTAGGAAAAGTTTTTGTGTCTACATCTTATATATCTGTACATACAGCTTTAATATGCTCCATTTCTATTTCGAGAATTAGTCTTGTTTTGGCTCCCACTATTCTTTTCTCTTTTTTTTCTTTAAGACACTGGAGAACAAAATCTGACATTGAGTTTGAACTCACAGACATAAAAATCTGATTTTCTAATATAAGGTATCAGAAATGAATATACAAGTTGTTTGAATTACACAAAACTCTCCTTTTAGTAGACACATTGGCTCTTGCAGTTATGTATTCACAGATAACAAAGCAAGTTGCACACACCTTTTCTGTGTGAATGATGATTTCTATTTAATTAGATAGTAAAGTAACAGTTTTGTAAATTATTAGCTAAACATTCCTGAAAACCGTCACTGTGGGAAAAGTTGTCCCTGTTCCCCTCCCTCCCCCAGCACTCTCACGGCTGCCTCTGATCATTTGGCATCTCGCACAATGCCCGACCACTTTCAGACACTGAAAAAGTATTTGTGGATTTGCATTCACAAGTGCCCCTGAGCTCTGTTCCTACATCTTTTCCTTGAATCTGAGATTTTTCTTTTAATGTAGAAGTGCAGCTTTGACATATAAGATGTTGCATGTTACTTTCCTTTCAACATCTACATTGCAGAGAAAAATCTCAGCCTTTGAGGTCTTCCTCCAATGGCTGTCTCTTCGGGAATGTCCATGTCTGGGACTTCTCAGATGAGAAAGCAATCCAAATAGCAAAAAAATAACAGAGAAGCAATAGAGAGCAGTGACTAGAGGACTGTGATTTGAATCCAGCCTTTCCTTCAAGGTTTCTCAGCTCTTGTTTTTCTCTTTTGTAAAATAGAGATAATTAAGCATTTCTACCTCATTTAGTGATGGAGAAGATTAAATAAGACAGTGTGTTTAAAGCTTTCAGCATGTTATCAGGTGCTCAATAGCTTGCATTCAATAGACAAATAGATTTTATTTTTGTTATTAGTAATATAAACTTGATATACAAAAATTCAGATTTACTTGAGATTTAAACTTGAGGCAAACATCTTTTTTATAAAAGGATTTGCCACTTGTATTCTTAGAGTAGCAATCTTGACCATAGTATTTGAAATATGAAGTTGCCCACAACTCTTTTGATAACCCATCTTGACAGTGCAGTGATGCTTTCTTGTGTAGGCAGAGAGAGTGAAGCTTTTGGCTTGGTACTGCCTGCTGAGAGACCCCCTGATATATGGTTCCATCTATATAATAAATCTCAGATGGAAAAGCAGCCTGCTTCTGTCAGTGGGACCTTCTTTCTACTTCTAGAAAGGATTGGAGCTTCAGGGTCCAAGCGTAGCAGTTGTCACCCAGCTGGGGAGTAATCCCTGGGCAATGGCCATGTGGACTTGGCAGTGCTTCCTTCTAATGCTGTCAACTTCAACTGATAAGGTGAGTTCCAGAAAAGATGTAATCCAAGAGACAGGGAAGGAGAAATGGGAGTGAAGATCACAGCAAGAGCAAAAAGTGGATGGAAGAAGGAAATAGCCAAGGCATTCAGTATCCTAAACATGTAGTCATGCACCTAATTTATTCTGTGCCAGGCCTTGTGCTATGCACTGGAGCTACAGCAGTGAGTGTGGCTGACATGGAGGTGGTGATGGTGATGGAGGTGGTAGTATGTTCCAGGCCTGGGAAGAGCTTAGAAGAAAGGAAGGAAGGAAGGGAGGGAGGTAGGTAGGTTGGTTGGGATTTGATGAGCAAACAGAAGGCCTGTGTGTCTGGGGGTATAACAGTCAATGGATGGGGGAAAGGAGGGAGAGATGAGGCTGCAGAGGCAGGCATGGGCAATGTTATACAAAGTCCATTTATCTGTATTTTTAAAAAAATTTAGGCTTTATTCCAAGGGCATTGTGAAATCATTGAGTAGTCTTAAATGGAATGAAATGATCAAATTTGTTTTTTAAAAAAGATCCTTCTTGATGCAGTGTGGATAATGAATTTCTGAGAGGCCACTGTCAATGTGGGAAGACCAGTTAGGCTGGTGCTCTCAACCTTTAATGTGCATATGAATCTCTGGTTGATCTTAATGTGCAATTCTGATTCATTAGTTTTGGAATGGGTCAGAGATTTCAATATTTCTAACAGGCCAGTGCTGGTCCACGGACTACACTTTGAATAAAAGAACTTAGGGGACTGTTGCAGTTGTACAGGTGAGAGATGATGCTGGTAAAGTGAATGAACTCTCTAGAGCAAAACATCTGGATTCTAATTTTGACACTACCATTAACTAGCTGTGTGGCTCTGAGAAAGTATCTTAAACTCTGTGAGCCTCAACTTCCTCATTGGTGAAATGGGGATAATAATTTCTATCTCATAGGGATGTTTAAGTTTTCAATGAGGTAACACATGGAAGGTGTTTAACACAGTTCCAGGTATGTAAGCACTCAATAAATGGGAGTTTTGATTGTATTCTTACATTATTAATCAAAATCACAACTTTATGCATCCTGCTCCATGTTCCTTGTTTATCATATTTTCTATATTAGATGGAATAAATTGTTTTCAATTCTACTGTTTTTATTTATCTCTCACATATAAAATCCAGAACTTCTTCAAGAAATTGCAAAAATTTGAGTATTATGTGCAAAGAGATATTTCAGGCCATGAAATAAAGCCTCTGTAATTATATGGAAAAAAATCTGAGATCCTTAATTAGCATGCTGTGTTTGATTATTTAGATGGAAATTTGAGGCACCTTGCCTCCTCATGGAAATTTATTTAGCCCAGTATAGTGCCGCCTGTTTGGGCTACTCCAAATAACCAGTAACTCTCAGCTTTGGCTATAAGTTAGAATCAGCTGGGAGGCCTTGTACCTAAAAATTAAATCAGAGGGGGGTGGGGGGTTGGGGTGGGGTGGGAGCAGACATTAAAAAAATTTTTTTTTTAGGTTTTAAAATTTGAGTCAGGGGTTCTTTAACAAGGGCTCTGTGAGCTTGAATTGAAATTCAGAAAAACTTTACTCTTGTGGGAATGTGTTGGTGTGGGTGTGATATATTTATTAAATAATACACAGTATAGTGTGGACTTAGTAAGGGGTCTGTGGTTTTCACCTGACTGGCAAAGGGGTCTGTGGAACAAAAAAGATTAAGAACCCCTGATTTAATAAGTTTCAGTTTTTTAAGTTTTAAGATTCCAAAGTACATTTAGGATTGAGAAGCACTGCTTCTAAAAACATCATGAAATGAATCTGGTAGAATCTAACAGTTAAAAGGTCTGCATGGGGAAGGAAATATCTAGAAAGTAGCATTTTGAAGGCTTTGAGAGTCAAAGAGATAATAAACCTTATCATCACCCTTGCACTCGAATTTAATGAACTAACTACAGGTCTTTGAGGTTAACTACCAGGGACACTCCTTCTGCCTTGCATTGCTAGTTGTGCTTACCTGAGTCAGGATTTTCATGTTGAGTTTCACGTTGTGTTTCCCTTTCTGGTATTTAGTTTGTTCCATTCCTTATTCCTTATGGGGAAAACAAAACAAAACAAAACAAAAATAACAGGAAAACAAAAAAAAAACCCTCATTAAAACCATGTTCAAAAGAAACTGAGTTACATGCTTTGATGAGCTATCCAGC
Organism: Cabassous unicinctus; assembly: GCA_029593785.1. NCBI lineage: Eukaryota > Metazoa > Chordata > Mammalia > Cingulata > Chlamyphoridae > Cabassous > Cabassous unicinctus. Next base: position 48,638 of record JAQZBX010006546.1, on the reverse strand, counting down.
ATTATTGAAAAGGTTTAACTATTTTTCATATAAAATAGCACCAGTTTTTACTAGTAATATTCTTATATTCTAATTCTGTAGCTTGAAACAAACCACTTCCAGAGAGGCTGCTTGTTATAAAGATTGTTTTTCTTTCTCTCTTTTTAAAAATAGTTACTGCCCTTTCCATTTTAGGGCAGAATAATTAAGCTCTTTGATTAAATGCTTTTAATTTTCTGGATTATCCATAATATTTTGGGACCCCTTCCTTTTAAAAGTTCTTTTTTTCTTCATAAATGTGTGTATTCTTATATTTGTATTGATGGTTTAAACCTTATATTCAATTTCCAGGAGTATTCTTGGCATGAGTTTATATTACCTTACACCATAATTTCATTTTTCAGCATTTCCTGAGCTTCTCTACGTCCCAGAAGGTTATTTCACAACGTAGTAGCTATTTTTCTAGTGTGTTGATTCCATAGGGAGAAAAAGAGAAAGAGTGAGAAAAAGAGTGTTTTTTTTTGCTACTTGGTTTAACACAGTTAAAAGATTACACATTTTAGAGATATTTTGTATGTATGCCAGAGTTTTCTTCTAATGACAAATATGAAGAAATAGGAGAAAAATTGAGAAACTGGTGAAGAGGTTTGCTAAAGGTACACCTTGACAGTATTCTGGAACTTAAAGTCTCTTTCTAAGTCTTTTTATGTGTTTATTAGTGTTCCTCATTATGGATTTACCTCTTTTTATTAATAATCAGATTTCCATTAAAATTCAGTATATTTTGCAGTTCCTTGGGCTTAAGCTATGGGAGCCAAAAAACATCATAGATAATGTTGAGGAATCAGTACTCCCTCATGAGGTTTTAATGCCTGCATATTTTAGTTGGGCACAGGCTGGAGGAGAATCCACTCTGCAGTCATTTAATCATTGAGGTTTGTGGTATGTGGTAAGAACAAAATTTTCATTTTCTGCAAGACTTGAAGTCGTCTTCCCATATTTTCAGTTTTGAAAAAAAAACAAAAAACTCTCTGCTGTCCTAAGACTGTATTAACTGAAAGCTAGGGCCTGCTTGGTTGTGCTGGGAAATGTTTAAGATGGTGCCCAGAAGCAGGAGTTTATATATGTTCTTGGAGCCCTGTGGACAGGTGGAGAGGGGGCTGGAATCTGCTAGAATAATGTTGTTTCTCTCAACTCTGGAGCACTGGTGATTACTGTTCAACCTCTTCCAAGAATTCTGAGCCAGACGAGAGAAGCGGCAGTGATCCGACAGAGACGGCAATAGAGAGGGATAGCAACAGAGGCACAGAGGTTATGGAAGAGGTATAACAACAAAAAGATGGCTGGGGGGAGGGCAAGGGAATGCTTTTTCTTTTTACATCATCTATGTAAATAAAATTAAGTCTCTGCTTGCTAATTACCACATCACATGAAAGAGGCAGATTTACGTTTCACTGAATTTGGTCTACCAATTTGGATGGTCTGCCTTGAAGTACAGACTATGTGGCATACTTAAAATTCACTTTGGGGCACTTTAGAGAGATGTGTAGTCACATTCTAGCACACCTGAAACTGAGGTACCAATGCCGGCACCACTGCCCTGCTCCGGACTTGGCCCATCCGGATGGGGACCTACCCCAGTTGATTCTAACTTGCCGTGGGTTCCAAGAACCACAGGTTGGAAAGCAGTCCAAGCAGGTTAAAATTGTGTAAATAAGGGGACACTGTAATTGGGTTAAATAAATTTCCATTAGGAGTTAAGGTACCTCAGATTCCCATTTTCATAATCAAATAAAGTATGTTACTTTAAAGATCCCAGATTTTTATTTCCCATAAAATTTAGAGACTAAATTGCATGGGCTAAAATGTATCTATTTGCCCATAAGACCCCAATCTGTGCAAAGGATTGAAGGAGTTCCAGCTTGGGTTATATGTCTGCCACTTGGAATTATTACTGTAGCAGTTGAAGTGGGTACTGTGAATGGCCAGGCTTGAAGCATATGCCCACCCTTGGAGGGGAGAGGCTCACCCAAAGGAGGTGGGGCAGAGCTGCCACATTGCTCCACTTCAGGGGCCGCCATTCACATGTACTATACACATTATATATACACCATTTACGTCTCAAAATATATGTGAATGGTGCCCCCTGGAGTTGTGCTGCTCATAGCATGCATGACTGAACACAGAGCAACCCTGATTAGAGGGAAGTGCCGATACCTTCAGAAGAGGGTAAGTGATACTGGGGAATACAAAAACAGCAGATGGCCACTGCAGTCTGAAATCCCAGTTCCAGGCTTAGGGGGTAAAAGCAAGGACAAGAATCTTCAGCAACCAGTGGCCGCAGATAAATCTACAGCTGAGGCCCTCTCTTGGCTCTCCTGAGCATGGGATAAAGCTCTCTCTAAGCCAACGCTTCTCCTAGCCTCTCGAACTTCCGAGAGGCAACAGGCCAAGGTTCCCCTGGCCTAGAGAAATGAGCTGTATTTGGCTTCCTAGTGCAGATAGAACAGCTGGGTCCAACCCCTATGGGTCAAGGACTGTGTGAAACTGTATGCAAGCGTCCTGGTGAGGTCAGAAGCTTCTGGATTTCTAACAACAATAGCAAGATTTTAGAACTTTATGGCTTCTACTATGTTGCCATTCTGTTTTAACGTAATGAGTTGTGCTGTTTAGGGTTTACTTCAAATCCATTTATCACTCTTACAGGTTGGGGGAAAGCTATTTTGCATTGCAGAGTTTTATTTTCCTCTGTAAAATGGACATAATATGAATTAAAAGGGATAATCTATATAAAATAGCATAGTGGTTTTGATATAGTAAGTTCTCAGTAAATATTAGCCATTTTTTTTTATTATAAAAATAATAAAAAACATAATCTATAATCTATTTTAGATTTTATTATTTTTGGACTTGGAGATCAAAGAGTATTTACCACTTACTAGATATGTGAGTTTGGACAGTTTTCTTGGCTAAGTCCCAGTTGCCTCATCTTTAAAATGGGGATTATAATGGTAGCTACCTAATATGGTTGTTGTGAGGGTTAAATGAGATTGTATTTACAAAGCCCTTGGAATGTATCAACTGCTCCCACTGTTATGAATAGTAATCACTGGATTTGAGAGGTCTGTTTGAGCAGCCTCTGTTACATGGGCTTGACTAGGTTTTTTGTGAGCAGTTGGTGGTAGGCTCTGTTGGTGCAGTCTACAGCCCCTGCTAGGTCTAGTGCAGAGTGGGCCGGAGGTTTTGAGGCAGATAATATTTTCAGGTAAGGCAAGTAGGCAGGTGGAGTGTGGGACGATTGCCTGGCAACAGGCCCATTAGTATGTCTTTTTTGATGCTGAAGGTTGCTCTGACCTTGTGTTCATGAGCCTCACTGCTTTGTATCTGGGTCCCGCATGTGGCCTCTTTCCTGTAAATGGATCCTTGTGACTCAAGACCTCTCTTGACAGTGGTTACCAGGGTGTTACCCCAGATTGCATTCCAAACTCCCAGCTATGTTCTTCTTGAGTTTGTGTCATCATTTCACTTTTCATTTATTTGCTCACTGAGCATTTACTGGGGCCTATTATATGCCAGGCACTGTGTTAGGCGTGGCTATACATCAGTGAACAAGACAGGCATAGTCCCTGTCCTCATGGAGATTACAGTCCAGTGGAGGAGATGGACAATCAATCAGACAAACAAACTGATAAGTAATTCTAAAATGCAAAGTAACAGGAAGGAAAAGTATAAGGCACTGCTATAGCGAAAGAGGGTGGATAACCTATTTAGATTGAGTGGCCAGGAAGGCCTCATGAGGAGGTAACATTTGAACTGAGACCTGAGTACTGGTGGAGAGAGAGCCACTCATTTGAAGAGCTCATGGATTGGCCTGCCAGGTAGAAGGAACAGCCTCTACAATGGCCTTCAGGTGGGGAAGAGCTTGGCATGCTCTAGGGCTGAAATAAGGCTCTAAGGGATGAAATAAGACCACAGGGACTGAAGGGGCACTTGACAGGAGCCAGGCCATGTAGCAAAGTGTGGAGTTTGGATTTTATTCTTGGTTAGTGGCCCTCTCACTGAATCTTGGTACTGTGGTTGGGGCCTTGCTCTTGGCTGTCAAGACCTCCTTTCTGCTGACTTGTACCTCTACCACGTTCTTGCCAGAACATCAGCTACAGTCCTGGCTGATGCCTCTCTAATGCCTCCTATCTACATAGGCTGTTTCCCATTAGCACACTTTCTGGACACCAAGTTCCATGTGTTTCACCCAATTTCTTCTCGTTTCCTTTACCCGGGTTCTGCGCAGAGACCTGCTACCCCCCATTAGGGTGTCAGCCCATATCTGTGCCATGTGACAGTGAAAACCAAGAACAAAGCCCTTGCTGCCAAGGAATGGAATGAAGGGACCAAGGCAGGGAGGAGGATGAGCTAACATATAGTCTGTGTATGTGGGGATCAGAGGTGCCAAGTTTTGTTGTTGTTTTGAAAGCCTATTTAGAAATCTGGTTCTAAAGAGGGGAAATGACTTAGTCTGGGTCACAGATGGACTCCGTAACAGAATGGTGACCTTTCTAGTCTCTTGTAGGTTAGGCCCCCTTTCACTTCCTAAGTATTTGATCAATGCTTCTCTTCCCTCTTGACGTAAGGTCTGTGAAGGCAGGAGCAGCAGCTATTGTGCAGACTGTTGTTTCGTCTGCACGCGGTCTGGTGCCCGGCTTAGGGGAAGTGGTCTGTGCCAGGTCCTGACCTAGAAGCTGGTGTTGCACTGGACCATCCTCCATTACTGGCTATAAGTAATTTCTCTAGTTAGCCAAGTTTTGGCTGGGTGGGGATGATGGTTGGGGAAGTCCAAGACTTCAGCCCCTCTTGCCATTTTTCTGAATTTGATAGCTTCTGATCACTGGTTTGCTCTCCCACAACCTCTCCTGTTTATTGTGCTAATATTGTCTGATTCCCCTATCAAGAAAGTAAGTTCCATGACTACAGATAGTCCTGCTCACTGTTCTATCCTAGTGCGTAGAACAACGCGTGGCCTCTAGTAGACAGAATGAAAATCTGGGTTGTCCTGACGGCTTGTTGCTCCATGCAGATGGATCAATTATGCTTTGCAGATGACAAGAATTTTCAAATGCTGGGGAGTCAGGGAGGGACTCTTAAGGGAGGGAGTATGGTAAAGAGCTTACTATCTGGCTCTGGGAACTGACTTCTGGCTTTGCTATTTAGCAGCTGTGCAATTTTGAGCAAAATTCTCAACCTATTTTGAGTCTCACTTTTCTGTAAAACAGCCATATTACTCCTTAGGTCTTAAAGTGGCTGTGAGGAACAAGTGAAATCGTTGATGTAAAGCTTGCCTTGCACAGTGCCTGACCCACAGGAAACACTCAATGACCATAACCTATGATCAGTATCATTAAACCTGGAGTGTTACGCCATCTACCACTGCTGGCTGGTAGTTATGCATGCATGCCAGTTTTCACTCTGAAAATCTTAGCCAGATCTTTCCCACAGTACTGTGTTATATGGTGGAATCTCATATTCATTTCTGTCATCAAATAAATGTAGAGGCCATCAATTCTGTCTCAATAAAGTTTACTGAAAATGTTGATGAAAAACGACCTGGGATTTAGCATAAAAAATAAATGCTGGTTGATGTTGAAGATAGAGAAATATAAATCAGAAAACAAACACATCTGTGGTACTGTAATATTTAAATGCCTTCTCACAGTTGATTCTCATTAGTTCACCATCAGAAAAATGATAAATATTGATATTTGTCATCAAAGGCAAGCTTAGAAATCAAAGCAGAGTAAACAACTCTTGTATCTCAAGGATTACGTAATACTGAATGCATATTAAATTCGGTACCCCCAAACTCTGTATATTTTATTATTTCTCAATGAGACATTTTAATTTTTTTTTTTTCCCATTTGGTACACCAACTACAAAAGATGTGAGTTTATCCAGAAAAAAAATTCAGTTGTTTTTGTTAATCCATATCTTGTTCTCAAAGACTTTGGCTGTTTTTGTTTTTTTGTTTTTTAGGTTCCAGGGCTGGGGATTGAACCCAGAACCTCATATGTGGGAAGCTGGCGCTCAACCAATGAGCCACCTTGGCACTCCTGAGTTGGTTTTTTCATTTGTTTGCTTGTTATTTGTTTTTTAGGAGGTACCGGGAACCGAACCCTGTACCTTCCATGTGGGAAGCAGGCACTCAACCTCTTGAGCCACGTTCGCTCCCTGTGTTGTGTTTTATGTCTACAAAAGAAAAAGAGACCCACACGTGTTTCCACCACCTCTCTTCCTTCACTGACCGCCAGCTCTGTTTCAGGAGAATCACACTGGAAAGAGGTTCTGAGTATATCACGAAGGGCCATGGGGTGCTTCTTGTCTTTGTTGTAGGTTCTCTTCTTTATTTTTCCCCTCTTCTCAGTTGCCAAAGCTGCTGCTCGCAAAGTGCCAGGAAGTACAGGAGGGAGCAGAGGGCTAGAAGATGGGCTTTCACCACCACTCTGAAGCTGTCAGGCTTTCCCTTCCTGCTTTCACCGAGGGGAGAGGGCTAGCGCCTGAGTCGACTGACTCAATGTGAGAGGGGCACATCAAAAAAGACCTGGGTTTTAGTTCTGGCCCTCCCACTGCCTTGTTCAAGTACATTCCTCTCTCTGGGCCTTAGTTTCCACATCTGTAAAGAGAGGGCCTTGGATTTGCTAATCTCTAAATTCCCATGTCTCTCCAACATCCTGTGACCTGGGTGCAGCGCTTCAAGCAGCTGAAGAGCCTTGTTTCTTTCTCTGCAGAAGGGTAATTGCCTGTTGAGGCTGCCTTGGGTCTCAGAGACCTGTATCTAACCTTAGGTAATTCCTGTAAGCTCTTGGTTTCCTTATCCATAAAATGAGAGATGTGCAAGGTTGTTATAAAAACATGAGATAATGTTTGGAAAACATCTAGTGCTGTGCCTGGCACATTGCAGACTTTTAGTAATGATGCTGTGTTGTTATTATTAATATAACTACTGTGTTTGTATTTCGACGTATCTCTTTTCACCTCGGTTTCCTTATCTAAAAAATAGAGATAATAAGAGAACGTACCTCACTGGGTCAATGTGAGCATTAAATGAGATATGTGAAAACATAGAATATTTCCTGGCACATAATTAGCACGGAACAAATGTTAGCGATTATTTTAGCTATGATTTTTATTATTAATCACAGTGCCTTGAATATAATAGTGCTTTTTGTGAGTGAACTGAATAGTGCAAGGCAAATGGGGTACCTACCTTCTTTATTTTATTTATTTATTTATTTATTTTTAAAGATTTATTTACTTATTTATTTATCCCCCCCTTGCTGCTTGTGCTGCTGTGTCCATTCGCTGCGTGTCTTCTCTTGTGTCTGCTTATCTCCCCCTTGCTGTGAGGTCTTGCCGCATCAGCCCAAGGCGCCGAAGGAGGCGCTGGGAAGCGAACCCGGGGCCTCTCATATGGTAAACGGGTGCTTTATCCATTGTGCCACACCCGCTTCCTGCCGTGAGGTTGCTCTATCAGCCCACCGCACTGCTCAGGCCGTTGTGCCCTCACAAAGAGGCCTCAGGACGCGAACCCGGGCCTCCCATATGGTAAACGGGGGCTCTATCCACTGAGCCACACCTGCTTCCCCCTACCTTCTTTAATACAATGCTGAAGCATATTTCCAATGGTCTAAAACCCCAACATTTCTGTAAACATCTCATTTATCAATGATATGAATAATGAATGAGATTGAATCTGAACTTAAAAGTCAAGTATCTGTATCGAATGTGGATTCTTAAATCAGGATGCTGGAGCCTTTCTAGAATCTGTTCCAGGTCCATGATCTGGCTCCATACATGAGTTGAAAACATTACTTTTTATCAGATTACTGTGGGCCAGGCACTTTAAGATATTTGCATGGATTCTCTCATGCCATCCTTACAACAGCACTATGAGGTAGGTACTCTTACTATCTCTGTTTTACACATGAGAAAACTGAGTCTCAGCGAGGTTAAGTAAGGTGCTCAAGGACAAACAGCTGGCAAGTAGTGGAGCGAGGATATGGACCCAGGAAATCCTGCTAGGGAGCTTGAGTTCTACTAGCTGGTGTCTTCAGGTGGCAGAAAGATCAGACCTGCCTTCTAGTGATTTTTTTCTGTATAATGAGGATCTAATGGCTCAGGACATGGATGTAAAATAGACTTGCATTTTATTAATGAGATAGGAAATGAACCTTCATTTTAATTTTTTCCAAGATTTGTATTTCATGTAGGGGGATGAATTTCAATACAGAATAAACTTACATAAGGAAACATCAATATTTTTCTCAAACCAGCAGCTTTAAAACCTGTATTTATGGAATTAAAGAAAACATGCTGCAATTGTATAATGCAAATTCACTTGGAAACACAAAATTTCTTTATCTTTTTCTGTAGCTTAGCTAGCAGCTGTTGGCATCAGTCTATTTTTAAAACACAAAAATAAATAGTTTCTTGTTAACTCCACTGAATCTGCAGGCAGATATCAGACAAAGTTGGTGTCAATGAGGCCAATGTCTTGGTCAGAGGGCCCAGATTATTCTATGAGAAGGTGACATTTAGAAAAAGTTTTCTCACTGGCTGCATAAGAAAATAAATTTATTTTAGAAGATTAAAAAAATATATAAATGCTCCAAAATAAAATAGCATTGCCATGCCACCCCTTATATAGCACTCTCAGTATTTTAGTGTATACCCTTGCTGTCTTTTTTTCATTGCATGTATATATTTTGTTAGTTTTCTGAATTGGGATTGTATTTTACATATAGTTTTGTTACCTATTTTTCACTCATCAATGTATTGTGTGCATTTTCCCACGTCATTAATGACTGCAAAGTATATCACTATTAGAAATGTCCATTATTTTTTAACCTTTCCCAAATTTTTAACATTTAGGTTTCCCTACCCTTTTTCTGAAATATATTAAGGAAGAATATCTGCATATATGTGTAATCACATCCATGATTCTTTTCTTAGGATAAATTCTCAGAAGAGGAATTGTTGGGTCATATTATAAGTTGTAGGACTAGCTACTTAGTTTTTCTTAACCACAGGCAGTGCTCCCCCTTGGACCTACAATACCTATAAACACTTCTGAGCTCTGCTTACCAGGAACTTCCAAAAAGTGACAGTAGATCCAAAAGCTGGTGGGGCGATTAACCACATTGGTTTTCAGGCCCTACTGATTGATTAAAATAAACATCTTGAGTTCCCTATCGGTCTTCATATGTCGTGTATTATTTAGTATGTTACTGTATAAGTTCAGAATGTTTTCAGCTGCAGTAGAAAACTTGATTTGTGATGACTTAGAAAAATAAAGATTTATTTCTCTCACTTAACAAGAGAGTGAGAAATGTGTGGCTGTGGCTTTAGTCCAGCAGTTCAGATGTTAAGGAAAGTGTATCTGCTGTATTGTTGGCCTTTCCGTAATGGTCATAGATGGCTGTGGCTGAGGCAGGCATCATGTTTGTGTTCAGAGAGTCAGGGATGGGCAAAGGAACAGAGATGAATGAGACACATTCTTGACCCTGAGAGTTGCTGGCCTGTTAAAAAAAGTAGTACTGGGAAGCGGGTGTGGCTCAATGGATGGAGCTCCTGTTTACCATATGGGAGGCCCCGGGTTTCGCTTCCCGGGGCCTCCTTGTGAGGGCAGGCCTGCCGGCCCGCGGCGCAGTAGGCTGATGCAGCAAGCCCTCCCAGCAGGAAGCAGGTGTGGCTCAATCGATAGAGACCCTGTTTACCATGCTGGAGGCCCCGGGTTCGCTTCCCAGGGGCCTCCTTGTGAGAGCAGGCCCACCTGCGCGGCGTGGTGGGCTGATGCAGCAAGACCTCACAGCAAGGGGGAGATAAGCAGACACGGAAGAAACACACAGCGAATGGGCACAGTAAAACACAAGCAGCAAGGGGGGGATAAATAAATAAACAAATAAAATCTTAAAAAAAAAAAAAAGTACTTTTTTTTTTTCTTTTTGATGAAGTAATATAATTTCATGATAGAAAATATGAATAGAAGAATATATATTTCACTCATAACCTCACCACCCAGAGGTAACACTGTTCTCATTTCGGTGTTTATCTTTCTAGTCTAGTTATAAATGCACAAAATGTACGATTATCCATATATGTACTGCCTTTTTAATCAGCATCTGACTCAGAGCCTTGTACCTTGTAGATATGCTTTAAAAATTTACTGAAAAATTAATGAATGATTTTGAAAATACACGAATATTTTTCTGTCTCTGAGTATTCTTCTATAGTATATATTTTACAGCATAATTTTTAATGGCTGCATATTATTCAATTGTTTGAATAGTCCATAATTTATTTCACTAGTGTTCTATTATTTTATATGTACATTTTTTTGAAAATTTTAACTGTCACAAGTAATTCTGCAGTGAAGATCTTGCTGTATGTATATGTGTGTAAAAATCTCTCGGTATTTCCTTAGGTAATTCATTTCAGAAGTAGATTCACTGGTCCCAGGGATATGATCAGTTTTAAGGCCCTTAATATAAACATCACCAAATTGCCCTCTTCAAATGTACTATTTTATACTACCGCTCATGATGAGAGTTATAACTTTTGTTTTATTTCTTTATTTTAAATGCTTAACTTCTTTTGAGTAGTTTGTATGTTCATATGTTTCAAAAATTGAAGCAATGCAGAAAGTGTATAAAGTGAAGTTTTGCTCCAGCTACTATCCCCACACCTCATCTGGTCCCCCATCTCCCTTAGGTAGCCACATTCATTAGTTTCTTTTACATCTTTTCAGTGTTTTTTAATGCACACGGGCAAATATGTATATACATTGTTATTCTCATCCCTTTCTTACACAAAAAGTAACATACAGTATATACTGTTCTGTACCTTTATTTGGGCTGACTGCTATATCATGTTCTATTATGCAAATATTCTGTAGTTTTACTTATCTGTTCTCCTGTCTAGCCTAATTTGAAACCTGTGTCTTTTCTGCCTAACTGGGCCCAAGTGAACCATAATAACCTGGCCCTGCAGCTACACCACTAATAGGAGAAGGCAGCTGGATCTTAATTTCTTAATCCTACTGCCTGCCCTGCTACACATTTTGACTTTGCCTCTCAGGGTATAGCTGGCAGTGCCAGAAATATTCTGCACCTTCCAACAAGGGAGAGAATTGTAAAGCCAGGATGTTTATCCTCTTTGAAGACTTACTGGCTTGTCCTTTTCTCCTAGCTTGATTGTGAGATACTTTTGTGTTCTAGTTTGGGTAAAGAGCAACTCATCTTTTCTTATCCAAGGGGTATGGGCTTATATAGGAAGTTATGTACTGTGTACATTTTAAGAAAAAAATTTTTTTTTTTTTACATTCAATATGTTTATTGGGATGCTATCCCACTCATCCTGCTCCAGGGTGCTTTTAGTGCTGCTTTGGTCTGAAGGAGCATCCTTCTGTAAGCCTTGCTTTTCCTCCAGTAGGTTGGCAGAGGACAGCGGAGCAGCCAACACACAAAACTATTGTTTGTGCATGGCTAAAGACCGTTCTGATTTTATAGCATCCTGGGCATTTTACCTCCATGAAGTAGGAATTGGGGTTCTGCACCAGGAGCTGCTTCTTGTGTTTCTTCTTTTCCTTTTCTGGATAGGGATGAAGGAGGCCTTTGTGAGAGGCATATTCTTGTGGGGAGGTTATCACTGCCAGCCTTATAAGAAAGTTAATCTCACCAAGTGCCAGGCCCATGGTATATTTACTTTCACGTGAAGAACAGCTTAAAATACCTTCTCTGGCAAAGGCAGAGGTCAGCCATGCTTTTTCTTCCTCCTCCTTTAGATTGGTGCAGAAGAGCAGAGCCTCCTCCAAGGGCACACCACAGTGTCAACCCAAAGCACGTTCTTCCATTATTTAGAATTTGTACCATGTCAAGACTATATGGGGAAGCGGCTGTGGCTCAAGCAATTGAGCTCCCATTTACCATATGGAGGACCTGGGTTCGATCCCCCGGACCTGGTAAAAAAAAAAAAAGAAGATGTCCCAGAGCTGCACAGGCCCCCCCATGGCGAAGCGATGCACCAAAAAGACGATGACACAACCAGATAGAAGAAGAAGAAACAAATATATGGATTTAAGAGATAAGAGCATGTCCCAAATGGCAATTTGTTTTTCCATTTCTGTGACCCATGGGGCTAAATTTATATGACCTAGACGTGTTCCTTATAAAAGGCTTGAAAGTCTCCTCCTCAGCGAAGCCTCCCTGATGATCCTACCCAACTACTCCCTCTTGTATTTTCTGCCTCAGTTGTTTGTGTGTTTGCTTACTGCATTTCTTCCTGCCTAGGCTGTACGCTCTGTGAAGGGAGGGCCCCAGGCTGCCATTGCACGCCAGTGCCTAGCATAGCGTCTGGCACATAAAAGATGCTCAGTAAAGAGCTGCCAAATGAATTGTTCTCAGTAATCACCATTAATATGCTATGTATAAAAGATGGTTGATTACATTTATTTAGCTTTGAATCTGGCCAGATTAATAAACAGCCAAGAACTTTCAGAGCCCAGTGAGTATTTTTTAATTGAAATTTTTATTCATATAATTGTTGATTCACATGCAGTTTCAAGAATCCCATGTACACTTTTCTCAATTTCTCCCAATAGCAACATTTTGCAAAACCATAACATAATATCACAACCAGGATGCTGACATTGATGTAATCCACACATTTTATTCAGATTTCCCCAGTTTTACTTGTGTGTGTATTTTGTTCGATATAATTTTATCAGTGACTATATATTTTTTTGGATTCTAAAAAGATGACTTTTTTTTTTTTTTAAAAGATTTATTTTTTTATTTATCCCCCCCTTGCTGCTTGTGTTTGCTGTGTCCATTTGCTGTATGTTTTCTCCGTGTCTTCTTATCTCCCCCTTGCTGCGAGGTCTTGCTGCATCAGCCCACTGCGCCGCGCCGGCTGGCCTGCCCTCACAAGGAGGCCCTGGGAAGCGAACCCGGGGCCTCCCATATGGTAAACGGGAGCTCTATCGATTGAGCCACACCCGCTTCCCTAAAAAGATGACTTTTTGATCTTCAACACTTCTCTGATGGCCAGACCCCAGAGTTCTTATATTTCTTTAAAAATAATAGAATATTAATGCTGGGATAGAGCGTTAGCAGATCATTCTGTGCTACAGCAGTTCCTAAAATTTAGAATTTCAGAGACTATATGTTTTTTAATTGGGATGTGAGATGAGGTGGGAGTTGATATAGGATTGCTAGCTTTTAATACTGTCAGGCAAAGGTATTGGAGAAAAAAATTAGATGTTTAAAATTTTTTTTCTCTTTTTGTTGGGAGCTAGTTAAATACTTTGTAGTGGTCTGGTCCTGATTTGTTGACTGGTCTTTGGGAACCCCTAATCTAGTCTAATCTCTTCATTTTCGGGGACCAGAAAATTTTGTATGGTCTAAGTAATTTTTACCATATCATATTATTTTTAAGTTGGAAATACCTGAGAGATGATGGGAACATCCTCCTCATTTTACAATTGAAGACAGTGAGGCCCAGAGAGGGGAAGAGCCTCTCCAACGTGCAAACCCTGTGTGGGTACCTCATTTTCTCTACTCAGCTGCGCTGTCTAAGGATCTTGACCTGATACACCAAGGAGAAAAAATGACTGGCCTGATCTAGAAGGAAGTCTAGAGAATGTTTAGTTCAGCCTCCTATATAAGGCAAACTTTCCTTTTCCATTTCTGAAAAATGATTTATCTTTACGTATTTAAGTTTAAAAGAGGAGAGATCCCTGCTGTATAAAATTGCTTTTATTTCCCCTGTCATTGACATTATAAGGTGTAAAAATGCTTCCCAATAACTTCTGAGCTCTTTAATGGTAAAGATCATATTTACTGAGCCCTCACTCTATTCCAGGTCCTGTGCTGTATACTTGACATATGTCTTCTTTATCTCTGACCTGTGAGATAGGTACTCTTATTGTCTCCAGTTTCCTAATGCTGGTTCCTGGTTCTCAGAGGGGTGGAATTACCAGCATTAGGTCACATAACCGGTAAGGAGCACAGGTTTTTTGTTAGTTTCTTAGGGCTGTGTGGTGGTTTGAAGCTGTATGCATCCCAGAAAAAACATGTTCGTAAAGTTAATCCACTCCTGTGGGTGTAAGCCCATTGTAAGTAGGACCTTTTGGTGAGGCTAATTCAGTTAAAGTGTCACCCACGTCATTCAGCATGGGTCTTTTATAAATGGAATGAATACAGAGAGAGAAAGAGAAAGCCATGGAAGCAAGAAGCTGAAATCAAAGAAACCGAGCCAAGGATTACTGGCAGCCGGTCTTCTGGAAGAAATCATTGCCTAGATGATGCCTTGATTTGGACATTTTCTTGGCCTCAAAACTGTAAGCTAATAAATTCCCATTGTTTAAGTCAACCCATTTCATGGCATCTGCTTTGAGCAGCCTAGGAAACTAAAATAGTCTGTTGTAACAAATAACTACAAACTTGGTGACTTGAGCAACAGAAATGTATTCTTTCATTGTTCTGGAGACTGGCAGTTCAAAATCAAGGTGTGAGTAGGGCCGTGCTCCCTAAGAAAGAGCCAGGGGAGAATCCTTCCCTGCCCCTTCTGGTGGCTCCAGGTGTTCACTGGCTTGTGGCCACATCACTCCAAACACTGGCTCTGTTTTGACAAGGCCTTCTTTTCTTTGTCCTCTTCTCTTTTATCAGTCTCAAATCTTCACCTACCTTTCTCTTGTAAATTCACTTGTCATTAGATTTAGGGCCCACCTGCATAATCCAGGATAATCTCATCTCAAGATCCTTAGTTTAATTACATCTTCAAAGACCTTTTTACCAAATAAGATTTAATATTCACAGGTTCCAGAGATTTTATGTGGACTTGTCTTTTTGGTGGCCACCATTCAACCCACTGCAGGCTTTGCCTCTAGTCCTCTGATTCCAGAGTGTGTTCCCCACTTTGCTGTATCATCTCCTGTGAAGTGCCACAGAGAAAGCCCATTTTCTCTTCCACATGATAAAGATGGCAGTTGTCTTGCTCTGTGTTGTAGCTGCAGTTTCTTGCATAGTACCTTGCATAGAGGAAGTGCTCTAAAATGGAATGGCTTTATGAATGAATAATCCATCAACCATATGAGGGCAGTTTTCACGTCTGTCATTTGTTTTCTCCAGGCTGAATATCCCTGGTTACTTCATTTGTTCCTTATGTGAATTTCAGAAACCGTCACCATTCTGGTTGCCCTAGTGTAGACACTTTTTAATTTGGCACATACTTCTCTTAAAATATACCTTCTAAATTGAACTCTAAGTAACATCCAAATAATAGGGTAGAATGGTACCGCTAATTCTTATGGTTTGTACACTATATTTCTTTAATGTAGCCCTATGTTGTGTTCATTTAGAGCTGCTGCTAAGGTCATTGTTGATAATTAATGGCAAAAGACGTTAAAAAAAAAAATCTCTCCATACTAGTAACCCTACTCAGTCACTGAGTTTCTAAGAGCCAAACTCAGCCCTCAGTTATGCTAATGCAGTTTTCATTGATTTTGGATTCTGGAATGGATTTTGAGTTTGGAAAGAAAATAGTCCAAACATCACACTCTGGGGTTTAGTAGAAAGGGCAAGCATACTCATGAATAAAGCCAGTTTCCCTTCTCCATTCTAATTTGTTGAACCCATGGAAAAAAGTTGTATGCTTTAAGAGAGATGAATGATGATCCAAACCAATTTCTTTAAGAACAAATCAGGATTTTTATTAAACCAAATATTAGAGAACATTTTTTTCCTTACTTTCCACTCTGGCATGTAGTTGGTAGAATCTCTCTCTCTTTTTTTTTTTTTTGTAAATCC
>JAQZBX010006546.1:12442-32705 GCA_029593785.1 Cabassous unicinctus | reverse complement strand
TATTTAGATCAGCAAGAAGCTGTGGTTATGAATAACTTTTGTCCTTATGTGGCATGATATGACAAGGTTACACTAATGTCTTTTAAATTAAAAAAAATTAATTAATTTTTAAACTATGGGTTAAAATATGGAAATCCCAGTGGTGGATTCCATGGCCTCGTTTACTTTATTATATTTTCTATTGCATCTTGAGGCTGTTGTCTTAATGTTTTCTTCAAAAGAAATGTTTTCTTCCCCTGTACCTCTTATGGCTAATTCTAATTATACTTTGGCCCTAGCTTAAACATCTCTTCCATGGGGAAACTTTTTCTGACATGCAGGACTTGGTTAGTTCTTATATTACAAGCTCCCTTAGTACCCTGCAGTTCATTTTTCACAGACTTCATTACATTAATCTCAACTGAATGTTAATGTTTGTTCTTTACTCCAGACTATAAAGTCTAGGAGGTCAGGCACTATTTTTAACACTCTAGCATTAGTACCTAGTTCAGTGTGTGGTTAAGTAGATGCTTAATAATTTTTAGTTGACTGATTGGCTGGAGGCTGACAAAGTCCTTTAGGGGCTTATGGGAAAAATAATTTTAATAATATTTGAATTTGTGTGTGTGTATGTACACTTCTTTTCTTTCTCTCTCTTTTCCTTGATATTTTTTTGAATACCACTGCATCAAATTATTGAAGTAGAAAGAATAGTTGACATTCTGTTTTAAAGTGACCCTGTATCTGACCCACTTCTTCTCTAGTAATGTCATCACCATTGTATCTCATTGCTCTGGTTCTTGGAGGCTGACAGGCGGAACAAGTAGCTTCAGCACATAGTCCTCATCTGTCATACAGAACAGCTTGCAGATTCTTATTATGTGAGTGAAATATGGAGAGAGGGATATTTTTCTTCCTGGCCTATCAGGGTAATTGAAAGTAACCATATCAGAGCACAAGGGGGAAATGCAGGAAAACAGACTGCCTTTGTGAAGGGCAACTCATCGGCTCTGCAGGTGTTGAGCCTCATCTCTAAAGTGCAAAGACTTGGGAAGTGTTTCCCATTATCAAATGATTTGACCGACACATTCTTTCTGTAAGGAAAATGCCTTGGTTTATGTTACCATCTCTCAGCTGCCTGATAAGATGCCATCACCATTGTCTTTGGAGGCATGTCCCACGGGACCCTGGGAATGGGCTTTGCGTATTCTTTAGCCAGGGAAGAAAATGGTTTTAGTATTCCAGATCAATAAACTGTAGTGGAAGAATAGAAATGTGTTATGAAAAAATCATTTAGCAGACATGTTCTATTGTCCTCAGGTTAGGATGAGAAGAAATAACACTTGACTGCTCTTATAGTTTATATTTTGCAAGCAGGGCTCTGGTGAAACAGAATCAGATAATACTGTATAAAAGACACTTTACCTTCTAAATGGTTTGATTCTGCAGATATAAATTGTGCTTTATACAATTGTTTTAGTTAACAGGAATGTTTTTACTTAACATTGGTCAAAAGTACTAACGTGGTGATGGAAAGCAAAGTACAATTCAGCAGTCATTTAAGTCATGCCTTGGTTATATTTTGAGATAGCTTTAAAATCACTTAGTCGAATAAAACTCTAAAGTACTGTAACTGCCAGGTCGCTTTATCTAATTTATGAAACAGAAGCAAAGGAATCAACAATAACTGTCCATTTACCATTATTAGATTAGCTATTACTGAAACCACAGAAAGTATATAACCCTTTACTTTGTGTTCATTTGAATTTGGTTATTAAGCTTTGATGGAACTTTCATTTAGCCAAATGCATTTGTTTACAACAATAAACATGTTAAATCTTTTGTGTTCTGAATTTGATATGACCATTTTAGTACATGCCTCCTGCAAAGGCATGTTAAAAGTTACAGATTCTATTCATTTGTGATCTGTCCAGCATTTTCAATCCAATTCGGTTAGGGTTTTTCTTTTCCCCTTTATTTCTTAAAGAAATACATTTTTTTTTTCTTCCATAAGTCCTCTACTTTTTCAAGAATATAACCAGGCATCAACCAACATGGAACTACTTCTCAGAGCAATGCCATAAAAATTGATTTTTCAAAATTAAATAAGCATCTGTAGGTCTGAAAATGTTTTATACCTGATATTTAAAAGATATTTTGGCTATTGCCAAAAGGAGTCTATTTCTTTATGCTGTCTTCCTTGCAGATGCTGTCATCTGCCACTGTATTATGTAAAGCATAGGCTCTGGAGGGAGGCCGGCTTGGATTTGCATCTTACCTCTGCTATTTACCTGTCTGAGCAAGGGACTTCACATCTTAGGGAAGTGGGTTATCTCTAACTGCCCTTTCCTCAGTGTGTAATAGAACTTATAATAATATATATGTATTTTTAGGAGGTACCAGGGATTGAACCCAGGACCTCAATATGGGAAGAAGGTGCTCAGCCACTGAGCTACACCTGCTTCCCGATAGTGTTGTTTATAAGGGAATGCATGTAACCCCCTTAAACATGTAACAGTTGCTATTATGATAAGTGTGTGTGTATGTGTGTACTCTATATGCACATGTTATCAATTCGACTGGAACTTTATTGATTATTGATTCTTAATTAGTTTATAATAGTGGAAATGCCATCATCCTTTCAGTACATAATGTTCTGTTCTATGGAGCATAGTTACCATTTTTTACCTATTCTGAACCACAGCTTGAAGACAAATCACCGTGAAGCAATGTCAGTTGCTACGATTTGAACCCATGATCCAAATCTGTGCTCTAAAGAAGTATTTCTTTTAAAGTGGAACTTCATTTCAGTTTTTCTGAATTGCTGTAAAAGCTAGGATAAGGAGTATTTTAGATATGTGGACTAGCAATATATGGCCCTTCCAATAAGAAGAGCTCCTCCGTAGTTTTTCTGACTTTATCTGTTTTCCACATCTATTAAGTGTTTCTCTAATTGCCTTACTCGCCTCGCCTTCTTCATCTGCATCTCTTTACATTCCCATTATTGGAGTAGTGGATCTGGGTTTAGATCCATCCACAGTCTCTCATCCAGCGTCTGTTAGACCAATAGCCCTAGAGGGGTGACAAGAAGTCAAGCTGGGAGATAGGGTCTCTGGCCTTGGTTTCCAGCAAATTAACATGGTTTTTGTGGGGGTGGAGTTTTTCTTCTTATCTGTACCATCTTCTGTCAACTTAAATTGATGAGTCATGGAAGAACGAAAACTTCTTTAGCTGTTAAACTTTCAGTAAGAAATGTTAGGCCCATGGTGTTAGTACAATGTAAAATAAGATAGCATTTAAAGACAGTCTCTGCTTCAGCACCATATTGACAATGCCCCTCACTTGAGTCAGGGATTGAGGACTTACTGAGATACACCATCTGGCAAAATACAGAAGGCCAGTCTTATGCCAGCTGAAAAAGCTGCATTAGTTCCAACTCTTGTGTACTTTGCACATTACTGGATGCCTTGCAAAACGTTTATCATTTTTTTAATTGGGAAGGACTAAGGGATTTTAGTACTCCAAAGAAAATGTCAGCAGCACAAAGATAGAAAAATTATTCAGTGGATTATATGGGGCAGCAGGCATTGAACTTTGCACTTGTACAAGGAAACAAGGACAGTTTCATACTAAGATCTTTGTTGGGAGGTATAAGGGCAGTGTGTCCTTGGCCTGTCTGGGTGGAACTGGGAATCTGGTCCTTCCGTTACTCTGACAGGTCTCCAGCTTGTTTCCCATGCAGCATGGTCAGGCCTTGAAGGCACATGCCAAGAAATCAACTCTGTTCTGCTTCTTGGTCTATCATGTAAACTGTGGCCTGTCATGTTCATTAAAATGAAAATTGGTTGAATGGAATTTGTCCGACTGGCAGAATGGTTTAAATGTCAGATGTCGTTAGGCCTGGATGTAAATATTATGTTTCTATTGTTAATTAATTGCAGTGCCTCAGTACCAGTGATCCAAAATCCAATTTAGTCTGCAGTGGGCCTGTGGATAAGGGCCAGAGATAACGAAGGCAGAGGGAAAAAATTTATTCAGAGTTTCCGTCGTATCTGTCAATGTCCTTTTAGAGAAATAGCAAATTTTGGTGTGCCACAGTAGTTCAAAAGGTGCAAAACAGGATGGAAGTAAGACTCGCCTTTTGAAACCTCTCAAATGTTATTGTATATCTATTCAACTGCCAGCTCTGAGTCCGTCCCAGCATCAAATGCTTGACAGATGCTGCCCTGTCTCCTTTCTGTGATTTCCCCCATTTCTTCCACCCCTGAGTCTGTTGTTATTTTCATAGCTCATTTTAGAATCATAGAAGTGATATCCCATAATCCTCCTCATTTCTCTTTGCAATGTTCATTTTCCTCTCTTCCATTTGCCATCAACCCTTCCTTTCTTTTTCTTTTTGTCTTTTGTTTTGGTCCCCAGGTTCAGCAGCCTGTCTGTCAAGTTTGCCACTGTTTGTTAAGATCATTTTGCTTCACTATTGAGCTGGTGGCCAGGCTTTTACCCAGAATAACGCTGCTAGAATTGTCTGCATTAGAAAGGGGAGCAGAAACCTTCCTACTGGTGCCCAGACTTCAGAACTGACTGTTGTTGCAAAGCTGTGAGCCAGCAGGTGTTTGTGACTGCCATGCTCTACCAATATTTTGTGGAATCCTTGCTGTGAGCATGGCACCTTACCCAATAACTTCCCTGGATTCCACAGGCTAGTGGGTGTGCCAGGCAGAGGAGGACTAATTAAGACTTTGGAAGGCAGGATTAATGTGGTCCAGTGGTCAGGGACCCTCATTTAATTCCTGGCATCCTGGTCCATGCCAACCTCATTCTGCCCTTGTGATTGTGCCAGCTGAGAAGTGGGGAAAGAAAGATGAACTTTGGTCTGCACGAGTTTCCCTGTCCAGCAGTGTCTGTCAGATTAAAAATGAGAGGGAAGGAGGCCAGAGACTCTTCCAGATGGAGAGTTCAGAGGAGGGCACAACCAGACTCCCTCTCCACAGTGACGTAGCTGGGCCAGCAGAGCATCGGGCTGGGAGCCAGGAGGGGCACAGGCTGCTGCCCGACCTGCGGTGGAGTGGGGCCTGGCGGAGCAGGGCCAGGCAGTCCCTTTTGGCTCTGGGCGGGAGCAGATTCAAGCCAGGCGCACACAGGCCACATGGGGAAGGCAGAGCATTTACCTTGAGGGCTGGGTCAGTCTGGCTGGAGTTGGCCCCTCATCCTGAACCACTCTCATGGGTGCTTTGCCCAAAACATATGGGGTAGAGCTGGCGACTGGAGAAACCAAATGGGGAGTTGGTGTTCTCCAACCTCTGTGTTTTCTTCCTTTATAATGGGGCAGCCAGGCAGGAAAGGTGACCTTAGAGAGGCTGGAGGCAGCAGTAACAGCAGTGGCCCTGTGTCCTTGGACTGCCTTGTATGTGGACAGCAGTTCTAGGCAGCAGGGGTTTAGTGCAGACACAGTTTGCTGGCAGTCACTCTCCATGGCTTTTGGTAGCACAACTTTGTAACTGGCTTCAGCATCATTGAAAAAATAGTAGAATGGATGCTCCAGGAACAGGGTTTTGCTCAAATGAGAACTGTTTTTTAGACTGAAAACCAGTTTGTATAGATGTCAATGTAATAGTGGAAAGGTAACAAATGAGGTTAAACACTGAGTATCTGGTTTTACCTTCTTTAAACCTTTTAGCATTGCATCAACAGAACCTCAGTTTCTCTCTAAGATGGACCGCTCGCTTTTCCTCAAACTCAGGTGATTAGTGTTTGGGCAAGGGCTGTGCTGCTGTGAGCAGAGCTGTTTGACTTGAAATGTCATCCCATTCTGAGTAAACATGCTGGGGCCATGTTAGGGCATCCCTGTGCAAATATCACATTGTCAGTGTCTCCCCTGGGATCAGAGTAGCCATGGTACTTTCCAGTCCTATCTGGGTGGACAAAGCCCTTGACTCCCCATGGCCAGAGCACCAAGCCAGCCAGGGTCATGTTCCCTGGGCTTTCGTGGAATTTGATTTGTCTGTAATTCTATGAACATTCAGATGCTGATTATTAGCTGATTGGTATTCTGCTCCTTACATGTCACCTAATGATTTTGTAGTGCTTGTGCTACTGGCAAATTAACTTTTTTGATGTCTGGCAAATATGGCAGCATTGAACAGGTGTGGCAAGGGTATGTTGTGTTATGAGTGTTTGTGCGTGTGCTTTTGTCTTAAGCAACAGAAGTATTTATTCAGTAGAGAGATCTTTTACATCTTTTGAAAGCCTAGGGTGCAAAATAAGAAAATGGAAAAAAAAAACAACGAAAACTAACCTCACCTTAAGAATTCTGTTTGCAATTTTACTAGTAAACATGTAAGATTCTTTTATACAGCAAATTTTATTGAATGTATGCTATGTACTGACACTGTCCTAGAGGTCAGAGTTACTGACCTCGTTCAGTATGGAACAAGATAAACGTGGTTTGTATCTGCGGAATTTATGGTTTAGTGGAAAGATTTTCACATTTATTTTGAGAACAATGATCAGTTTTCAAGGTGAATAAGAAATTAAGAATTATTCTGATGACACCCCCTTGAGCCCTAAGTATATCAGAGTTTCACAAATTCTGAAAATACTCTAAAAGAAATACATACATAAATTGAAATAAAACTTCGAGGAACATATATAAAAGTGTTAGGTTTTGAGGTCCTTTACTGCTGTTTCTTTTGAGGATTTAAATCAGTATGCAGATTCTCAAATAATTCCCTATATTTAAAACATTAATTTATCATCAGGTAATTTAACCAGGGCTCTGTTTCCCAACTGCCTGGTTTTCACCGATATGTAAAAAAAGGTTTTAGAAAAAGGGCTGAGAGTTCTCTTTTAGTTGAAAATTGGCTATCGCTTGAAGAATGTTGCCATAATTTGTCTGCAGTAACAGCTCACTGAACTTGGCATAAGAATGAAAACGAGGGCTGAATTTATTCAGTGTCTTCATTCTTGTACCTGAGTGAACAGACGTCTTTCCTAGGTATATAGATAATTGTAAAAGACTCAAAGGTCAATAACCAATCCCTTAATGTGGCAGTCAGCTTAGGTAAGGGAGGGCTGCAAAATGCAACAATGCAGGCAAATCCCTCAGTTCCAGGAAATGTTGCTGGAAGTAAGGTGCAGTTGTATAGTTCCGCGTGCGAGGCTTCAACTGGAAGAAGATAAATTGCAATCAAACCAGGTTTCTATATTTGGGAGAGATGTTTATTTAAATTCAGAGCCATATTTTTAAGGGGGCCAGGAGCTTGATAATGGATCGAGGGCCTTGGAAGTGATAAAGATTTTCTGGGAGGCTATCTTTTGAAAAACCACCAAGATAAATGAATATGTTATTCGGTTGTACAGCTCTGCTTCCATGTTTATGTCTTTTAGGAGCAGGGGAAGACCAACCCTATTTGGATTTATTTAAATCTAGTTTATGATCTATAGGAGGTCATATGAAGGATACAGAGTTTGTCTGCTCTGGAAGAAAATGTGGACCAGTTAGGAATGAAGAGGGTGGGAAGTGGCATAATACATCCAGCTGTAGGTGAAAATGTTTTCATGGCCTGTGGAAATTTAGGTCCTTGAATTTTTGAGTCAAAGAAAACATGGGAAAGGAGGGCTAGTTTGAATGGTTATTGCTGACTTTTATCGAGAGACATGCACTTTGAGCATGGGAACAGTTTTCTAGTCTTGACCTGCTCCGACTTTGGATAATTACATACACACACACACGCACATTTTCAGACATGAAAGATGTACACAAAGACTGTGGAATCTGCTTGTACTCATTTATTCAACAAGTATTTTTTGACTGACTACTGGGTTACAGGGTAGAATCTGGAGCTGGGGATGTGTAGGTAGGGTGGGCTATGTTTGAACAGTAAAGGCCATAGGTTTTAAAGGACTTAGACACTTAATTAAGGTGGTAAAACCCAACACAGGAGAAGGTAAGAGTTTAAGAGCATAGCATGGGTGCCTATCACAAGGCTTTATGTGATTAAGGTGAGTGAGACCAAAGCTTTATTTAAGACCAGTCCCACCACCTGTCCCTTCTCCCCTGAGGAACCCTCGGTACTGGTTACCTTTTATCACACTTCTAAATTCAGCTTCTTAATCTGAAATGGATCTTCTCATCACCTTTACACATGCTCAGGCTTTTTTCTGTCCAAAAACTATGCAAACAAGTCCTATTTGCATAGTTCAATTGCTACTCTCTTTCCTCCCCATTCACAGCCAAACTTACCTGAGAATCATCCTTACTCACTGTCTACATTTTAATAGTTTCCATGTATTTCTTAACCCCCAAACTAAATTCCGTCTCTGTCAGTCCACAGAACAGCATTTGTTGAGTTCCTCATTGACCTTCATCATGAGCATTTTCAGTACTCTTGTTACTTGACCTTTCTGTGACACTTAAGATTTTTGCCTTACCTCTCTGGCAGCTCTTCTCTCTCCTACGCAGAATTCATTCTCCTCAAAACACCCGGTAAATGTTGAACTTCCTCAGAGATCACTGATGGGCCTTCTTCTCGTCTTAATTTATACCTTCTCCTTGGACAGTCACATCCACACTCACAACTGTAGTTACTTCACACTTCTAGATAATTCACCACTTCCAGACCGCTTCTCTGAGCTCCAGACCTATATATATAACTGCTTACCTGGGCATCTTCTTTCAAATGTCTTTATAGCTCCTCAAGTTCAATATATCCACAACTAAACTGGTAATCTTTGACTCCAGATGTAATTCCAGTGCAGTAGATTCGGTCAATGTCCTTGTCCAATCCCAAGTCAGAAATGGGAACTGTCATTCGTAATGGCTTTAATTTTCAAACAAATTTTAAAATTCTCATTTTATAATTGATTTCCAAATTTATTGCATTGTGATCAGAGAACTTAGTCTGTTTGATAACTGTTTTTTG
Source organism: Cabassous unicinctus (assembly GCA_029593785.1). Taxonomy (NCBI): domain Eukaryota; kingdom Metazoa; phylum Chordata; class Mammalia; order Cingulata; family Chlamyphoridae; genus Cabassous; species Cabassous unicinctus. The sequence continues at coordinate 23,805 of JAQZBX010006546.1, read as the reverse complement.
ATATTTGTTGAGGCTGGCTTTGTAGCCTAATACATGGTCAGTATTTGCATATATATTCCATGTGTGCTTGTACAGAATGCTGCGACAGATTGCATTTTTCAGAGGTGATTGCAACAATACAATTATCCAGTCCCACATGCTCTTCTCATGTGGCAAATGACACTTGTTCCTCTGAGAGGTGGGGTCTTTGTTCTCTTCCCACTGTATCTGGGTGGGGGCTTAGGACATGCCATGACACAGTGTAAATGGTACGATGTGACTTCTGAGGCTGGGTCATAAAAAATACAGCTTCTGCCTAGCTCTCTTGGAACTCAGCCTTTGGAACTCACCCATCATGTTGTGAGGGAACTCCAGCCACGTGGAGAGGTCACATGTAGGTGTTCCAGCTGATAGCCCCAGCTAAGGTCTCAGCTAATGTAACTGCTGGCAGACATGTGAGGGAATGAGCCTTCAGATGATTCCAGCCCTACTTTCACCTCCAGCTGAGGCCTCAGGCATTGTGGCATACGGAAAAGCAGTCTGCTGTACCCTGCCTGAATTATTGATCCACAGAGACCATGAGGGAGAATAAATTATTATTGACTTAAGCCACAAGGTATTGGGTAATTTGTTATGTAGCAATAGAGAACTATTACAAATACCTACTCTCCTACTATTGTTGAAGTCTATTTTGCCTAATACTAACTTCTTTCTACCAGCTTTCTTTTGGTTACTATTTGCATGGTGTGGGGTTTTTCATTCCTTAAATTTCAAATCTCTGTATCAGTATATTTTCAGTGTGTTTCTTATAAACATTGCATAGCAAGAATTTAAAAAAATTCATCTGAAAAAATTTTCTTTCAACAGATGTGTTTAATACGTTTACCATGATGACTGACATGTTTGGACTTATTTCAAATATTTTATTTTATGTTCTCTATTCACTGTGAATTCTTTTGCTTCCTTCTTCCTTCCATTTTATTCTTCTGTAGAATTGATTGAGTTTGCTTTACTCCAATTAGTTCCCTCGTCTGGTTTGTAAATTACACATTCTATTATATTCATTTGGTAGTTACTCTTACGTATTTTAAAATTATGAAATAGAGCATACATTCAAAATAATTTTTGAAAGTGTACATATAGGTTTAAAGAAAATCATAAAATGAACACCCAGATAAATACCTCTTCCTAGGTCAAGAAATAGAGCACTATCATATTCTAGAATCCCTCCACATGCTTCTCCTCTATTGCAATCCCTTCCCATCCCCAAGATAAATACTAGTCTGAATTCTGTCTAAATCATCCCCTTGCTTTTCTTTATAGTTTTTTTTGGCCACCTTTGTGTTATATTCTGAAACAAGATAGAATTTATTTTTACCTTTTTGAACTTTATATAAATAATAACATTATGTATAGTGTTTGTGATTTGCTTCTTTTATTCTGCATCATCCTTTTGAGAGGCATCCATGTTGATGTATATAACTATTTCATTGATTTTTCAATGCTGTATAATATTCCATTGTAAGAATTTATAAAAATTTGTTTATTCATTGTACTATTGATAGATGTTTGTCTTGTTTTCAGTTTTTTTTTTCTCTTCAAGCAATTCAGCTCTAAATATTCTTGTACACATCTCTCTAAGCATATGTGGGTCTCTTTGGTTTTATATACATATATATATAAATAATTTGCTGGTTATCCTTAACAAGTTAGTAGCTTTAACATGTATCTTTAACAAGTTAATCAACATCTCTATGTTCCTCCTAAACAATCCCATTCCCCTTCCTTATACCATATGATTGGCCACAAATCATATGGAATAAGTTTTACCTTATTTACTAACTCTAGTTTTACCGTATTTACTAACTCTAAAAATTGGTCATTGTTGTTGGCTTTTACAATCAGGGCTTATCACTAAATATCCACTATTTATGACTAAAATTATAAGATTTATCATCATACTGCCTAATTTTTTATTTCACTGCTCCTTCTTATTCCCTACTCCTTCCTTCTGGGATCAATTCCTTCTCATTCAAGTATATCCATTAGTATTTCTTTCAGTAAGTCTAAACTACTGGGAATAGTAAACATTCTTTTTTACTTGAAAAGTGTTCAGATTTCTCTGTTGCTCTTGAATGATAGGCTTAGGATGGGTATAGAATTTTAGTTGAACTTTTTTCCCTTTCGCACTTTGCACATGCTGTTTCACTGCTGTCTTGCTTTTTTTTTAAATTTATTGAAGTATATCACTCATGCATAAACATACATAAACAATAAGTGTATCGTAATAGTTGTAAACATACATAACATCATACATGACTCTTATAACCTCACCCTACCATCAATACCTTGCATTGTTGTGAAACATTTTAAACTAATGATTGAAGAGCATCCTCAAAATATTACTACTAACAAAAATATTCTTCCCCCAACCCACCCTATTATTATTATATCATTTTTAGATGAACATACATAAAAAATAAGTGTATAGTAAAAGTTGTGAACTTACAAAGCAAACATACATAACATCATACAGGGGTCCCATACATCAACCCACCACCACCACCTTGCATTGTGAGACATTTGTTACAAATTATTTGAAAGAATATTGTCAAAATCTTACTACTAACAATAGTCCTTATCTTATATTTGGTGTATTTCCCCCCCAACCCACCTTATTAATATTTTTAAAATATATTTCTATAACAGAAGTTGGAAACTTACAGAACAATCATGCACAGGTGTAGAATTCCCAAACAACACCCCTCTATCAACACACCACACCGTGGTGGAAGATTTGTTACAGATTATGAGATAATATTCTCAGATTATTACCAGGTCTACAATGTACATTTGACACACTTTTTCTGTACTCCCCCATTATCAACACAGTACATCTTTGGTATAGATGCATGAATATTGTATTATTACTGTTAACCACAGTCCATAGGTCACTCCAGTTGTATTTTTCCCATGCTTCTCCATATTCCCACCACCCTGCAGTAGTGATGTACATCTGTTCTAGCTCACAAAGGACACTCTTGCATCAGACCATCAACCACTATTCTCATCCACCTCTGGGTTTACTGTGCTGTTCAGTCCCTAGATTATTCTCTAGCTTTCTGTCAATTGGCATTTACACCCCCAGACTACCATTTTCAGCCACATACCTATTTATAAACCAGCTGTTACTCACTATAATGTGTTACCATCAACTCTGTACATTTCCAGTATTTTCCAGTAAAGTTAGTTAAAAGTTCTACATACATTAAACATCAGTAGTTCATCTCAGTCCTCCTCTTATCTTCTTTAAGGATCTACCACCTACCACCAGGTCTTGATATTTTCCTACATTTTCTTCTAGAAGCTTTATGGTTCTTGCTTTTATATTTAGGTTTTTGATCCATTTTGAGTTAATTTTTCTTAATAAGGTATGAGATAGAAGTCCTCTTTCCTTCTTTTGGTTATGGATATCCAGTTCTCTCAGCACCATTTGTTGAATAGACTGTTCTGCCCGAGCTGGGTGGGTTTGACAGGCTAGTCAAAAATCACTTGACCCTAGATGTGAGGGTCTGTTTCTGAACCATCAGTTTAATTCCATTGGTCTATGTGTCTGTCTTTATGCCAGTACAATGCTGTTTTTACCACTGTAGCCAGGTAATATGATTTAAAGTACGGAAGTGAGAGTCCTCCAACTTTGCTTTTCCTTTTTAAGATGTTTCTGGCTATTCAGGACCCCTTACCCTTCCAAATAAGTTGGATAATAATGTTTTCTATTTATGTAAATATGCTGGAGGAATTTTTATCAGGATTGCATTGAATTTATATATCAATATGAGTAGAATTGACATCTTAATGATTTTTAGTCTTCCAATCTGTGAGCATGGAATGTTCTTCCAATTATTTAGTTCTTTTAAAATTTCTTTTAACAATGATTTATAGTTTTCTGAACACAAGTACTTTACATTGTTGGTTAAGTTTATTCCTGAATATTTGGGTTTTATCTGTCATATTTTATTTTCACCACTTTTTAAATAATTTTTTATTTTTTAAAAGATAGTTAAATTACATAAATGTTACACAAAAAATGTAGCGATTCCCATATGCCCCACTCCCCACCCTCCCCACACCCTCCCACATAAACAACATCCATCATCAGTGTGGCACATTTATTGCAATTGATAATCGCACTCTTTTGACACTTATAGTTACTTTTATTGATATAATCTTCATTTCTAGACTCTCTTCCAGGCTCTGTCTCCTGTCTTTTCTTTTCAGGCTGTACCACAGCCTTTAGTATTTCCTGCAAAGCTGGTCTCTTGGTTACAAACTCTCTGTTTCTTTTTATCTGTGAATATCCTAAACTCACCCTCATTTTTGAAAGACAATCTTGCTGGATATAAGATTCTTGGCCTGAAGTTTTTCTCTTGCAGTATCTTAAATATATCATACTGCTGTCTTCTTGCCTCCATGGTTTCTGATGAGAAATCGGCACTTAATCTTATTGGGTAGCCCTTAGATGTTATGCATTGCTTTTCTCTTGCTGCTCTCAGAATTCTCTCTTTGTCTTTGGCATTTGACATTCCAATTAATATGTGTCTTGGAGTTGGTCTATTTGGATTTATTTGGATGGGAGAATGTTGTGCTCCTTGGACATGGATATCTATGTCCTTCAATAGGGTTGGGAAATTTTCTATCATTATTTCTTCATATATTACTTCTGCACCTTTTCCCTTGTCTTCTCCTTCTGGGACACCCATGACATGTATGTTTGCATGTCTCTTGCTGTTGTTTAGTTCCCTGAGACCCTGTTCAATTTTTTCCATTTTTTTCTTCATCTGTTCTTTGTTCACTTTCAGAGGCAATTTTTTCAATCTCACCAATCCTTTCTTCTGCCTCCTCAAATCTGCTGTTATGATACCAGTGTATTTTTAATTTCATTTATTTCGTCTTTCATTCCCATAAGATCTATTTTTCTATGTATGTTTTCAAATTCTTCTTTGTGCTCATCCAATGTCTTCTTAATATCCTTAATCTCTTTAACCATCTCACTGAATTTATTAAGGAGATTTGTTTGAACATCTATGATTAGTTGTCTCAACTCCTTTATGTCATCTGGAGGCTTATCTTGTTTCTTTAACTGGGCCATATCTTCCTGTTTCTTGGTGTGGATTGTAATTTTTTGTTGGTGTCTTGGCATCTGCCTTACTAGAATATTTATTCTGTATGCAGTTTCTCTCTTGAGCTTAGGGCTTTCTTGCTCTTTCTCCCTTGCTGTTTGTGTAGTCGGAGCCAAGGATGTAGTTGGTGCTGTAAGCTGTGAAGGCTAAAGCTGCCCTCACTGCCCTAGCGACCGATGAAGCTTCTCCCAAATTTCTCCTTTGCCAAGGGTTGGGACAGAGCCACAGCTGTGTGTAATAATCCAAGTCTTGTAGGCCTAGAGGGAAGGAGAAATTTCTGATGCTTTCCTACTGAAGGGCTTTATCTCCTGTATTGATATTCCAAGATTTTCATCACATCTTATAAGTCTGGCCTTGTTTGATGGTCACACATCAGTGATAATGGGCTCTTTGGTGGGCTAGGGGGATGTGGAGGGAAATAGCCTAGTAAGGGCTAAAGTGTTCACTTATGTTGAAGAGAACAACAGAATGAATCACGGGAAAACCATGGAGTAGTTTGCCATTCTCAACTATTCCACCTTGAAGAGATGTTAGGACCAAGCCAAGAATAATAGTAAGACGCATATTACAATTGTTTTTGACTACAGAGTCACCTTGTAGTTAATGTTGGACTGCTATAGGATTGGCCCCTTTAAAGTGAAGTTCCTACTATGCTGTAACAACTCTAATTTTTCTTACCTCCTGTCATATTGACCTGTGTTTGGTCAGTGCATAGTATGTTTTGGTCATATTTTGCTGAATTTTAAAAATTAAGATTTGATTTGAAATGTCAAGATGTGCTTTCTCTGTTTTGTGAGTTTCCCTCTGCTGAAAGAAGGCTGGGCTTTTGTGGAGGAAGGGGGCTTGTCCCTAGCAGCAGGCACATATGTACTCCTGGAGGGATGTGCTGAGGTCTGGACTGGAAGGACCATACAGCTCGTCTAAATGGAATAGGCTTCCCCAAATAAAGCTTTTTCAGGGAAGTGGGAATAGCTTGTGCAAGAAAGATGCCAGTAAAAGGAATAAGAAAATAAAATGCTCGGTCAGATTGAATGTGCCGCACTAATGTTTAATTCCATTTTCATCTCTGCACTTTATAAGCCATTACCATTCTGTCTAGGAGTTCACACCCCAAAAGATTTGACTAGATTTGGCTGGGTTTTCTTGATTCAATTCTGAGTAGATGTGTACACCATTTTCATTTTATGACGGTGTCTTTTATTGGCCTCTTCAGAGGGAGGTGGGAAGCACAAACCTTACCAATGGTTTATTTGGCTAGCACTACATACTGCATAGCATATGGAAATTCCACTTATAGACATGGGGAGAAAATGGTTAGTGTTTTACTTGCAGACAACTCAGTGCCTTTTTTTTATTTTTATTTTTTTTAATCTCTTCGTAGCTTTGAAGCTCAGCAAAGAAGGGAAATTCATTGAGAACAGTCTGTAAAGGTAAGTGTATTTATTACATGGCCTTGACAAACATTGCCTTTACAACATTGATTTTTCTTTTATTCAGAGATTTAAACACTAGGATTAAAGATATAGCTGACAGGACAACTTCCTTAACCACCTGCTTGTCCTCCCTCATAGGCAGAAGTGCTGAGCAATAGTTAGCAGAGAGCAGGAGGAAATAAAATGATGTGCTGAGAGTAGCCAAATGCAATTGTGTGCTTGCTGACTTTTGCTTTCTTCTCAGCGGTTAAGACATTCCACTGGAGCTAAGTTTATAAAGATTAATGCTAGATGGAAAAAGAATGTACTCGTACCACTTCTGGTCAATAGTTAAATAAAACCAGCTGGTCAAATAAAGCATTTAAAATAAAATGCAGAGTGGCATTTCAATTGGGTTGGATGAAGTTTATTGTGAAAGTCAGTTGTGCGGTTGCGTGGAGCAGCTAGTTTTGTAGAAAGGAGAAAGCCAGCCAGTTTGGTGTAGCTAATTTCATTCTACCCAGTCACTGTGGCCCCTAAGTGAGTTACAGGAAATGAACTTCCAAGCTTGAAGCAATGGGAAAAGTACCTTCTCAGCCTCCTGTGAAACATTGCAATTGGGTTGGTTTTTACATGGACAAATGTAATTGTTTCCTCTTTGCTAGGTATATTTATAAGCATTCTGCTGTACAGCATTGTTCTTTGATTCATTGTTTAATTTCTGTTCTGCATGAAGTATTTTAATTTAAATAATTCATTCTGGGGAATTATAAGGCTGCCGTTTCATCAAGAGTCTTTGGTGGCCAGGGTGAAATATGCCATAATTTCATATTTGTTTTCAATCATCAATTATGTTTTGACAATTTTAGTTTTTTTCCCTGCCATTTTTATTACAACAATCATGACCGTGACCACTTAAGTTAAAGTTGAAAAGCTGTTTTGATTTACTTTATATTTTAAGATATTCCTAACTTTATGACAAGTCTACTTCTGGGGCCAAATTTTCAACATTTATTTTGAGGGTGAAGAAGAAATTTACAAGGATATTAGAGAAAATCCCTTTTGAATAATGAAAATGTGGGCTATAAAAACACCTGTTTTGAATATTTACTTTGGGGTGTGGGGTTTAAATGAATTCTGTGTCAAGGGCTGAGAGCAGTGCCTGGCTCGTAGGTGCTCAGTGGATGTTAGCTGCTGCTGCACTTGTTACTATGACTATTATCATTATCATCTTCAACGTTAGCATCCTTGTGTGTTTACTAATTAGATATTTTGAGAAGTATATTGTTTTTAGAAGCTTCAGGGCAATGTTACCAAGATGAGAATGTTGGAATGTTACCAAAGAAGGGTAAATTCTGCCTTGTCCTTTGGAATCAAATAAAAAGGGAACTTTTAGGGAATATGAAAAGTTAGGTCTCTGGAAGTGAAAAGTTGTCAAGTTGAAGTTTTGGAAGCAGCTGGGAAAACATTTTCTTTTATTATGTGTGGTCAATTACTAACTAACATAGTCTTTTGAAACTAGAGATCTACTGCTACTTAGATTCTCAAGGAATTTTTGAAGAAAGTCCTCTGGTAACTATAATGCCCACCCCCTCCCCTCACTTTTTTTTTCTTTTTTTTTTTTTATCTGTCCTGTATCTGTTTCCCAGTCCTAATAGCAACTTTATTTCCTTTTGATGCAGTCTAGAGGGACTGTAGCCAAGGGCCTCCGCCTTCCCCAGCCAAAGAGTGGATGTAAGAAAACAAGCTTCGTTTAGTGGATGCTCTTTCTTTGGAATTTGAATCTTGAGCTAAGGGGTTCTTTCTCCCAGTTGGGCATCCTGATCTCACAGTACTTGCTATGAGATCACTGTAGCAGTTCTCCTTTCCTAGCTTGCAGGTCAGTCTGGGAAACTGATTGTTTCCAAGCCTTTATTTTCTAGACTACCATAGATTTTCTGAGCTCCCATAAATTTCCTTCTTAAAATTAGCTAATTTGTTTCTGTTGCTTGCAGCCACAGAACCCTAACTGATTTTGTGGCTTACACTTTAAGGAGCTAGATTTGGAATAAATGGTTTATGTTTAGAGGTTTACAATTAAAATGCTATTTATTGCTTTCTTTCATTATCTATAAGTAGCTGAATGCTTTGTAGTAGATTATGAAAATACAATGTTCTTAGTCTCTTAAAAATGGGTTATTTGCTGGATTCCCCAGTATTTCTGTTTTTGGTGAAAAGAAGCCACTGTTGGCTACTTCTCTAAACTATCAAAGAAGGTGTGTGTATGGGGAGAGGGGTTAGAATTAGGAAGAGAAGTAAAGAGGTCATCCTTCCCAATCTCTGTTGCCAAGGTCTCTTTGTGGCATGGGGATTGTGACGGGACTGTGATTTCCTTCGACTTGCCCCAGTATTTCAAAGCAACACAGGTATACTCTTTAAACAATTTCCTACTTTTCCTGAATTTTTTCTTTTCTCTTTTGAACACTTCCCTTGCCCTGCTAAATGCCTTCTTTTCAATGATGTGTAAAATGTGATCGATAACTCAATTACTTCAGTCTCTGGCATTGCTTGTGGTTTCCTAAGAATGGAATGGGCAAGTTTTCTGTATTGCCTCTTGTGTCTTGTTTGTTGATGTTGTCTATGTTCTGTACAGTGCCTAGAACAAAGCTGGCTAATGATTTTTTTCACAGGGACTTCAATTTTGCATTCCTATTTTGAATAAATAGCATGATGGAAAGAGCCTTAGCTGAAGTGTTAGGAAACATGTCTCCTAGTTTGGGCTCTGCACTTGCTAGCTTTATGACTCTTGGCAAGATATTCAACTTCCCCTAAGGTCTCAGATTCCTCACCTGTAAAATCGGGATAACCTTTGCTCCATCTATTTGCATAGGCCCTTTTGAGGATAACATAAAGATAAGGCATGTAAAAGTGCTTTGTAAATTGTAAAATGCTATGTAACATCAGGGTATTTTTATTATTATTGTGACATATATATATTTATTAAACAGATTGAAAAATTAGGGCTTGCTTTTTGAGGCTGAATAGGAAAAAGAGGTAAATTAAAAATAAACAAACAAACCTGCTTAGAGCTTGTTCTGGATAGTCTCCATTTACCCTTCCAGCTCCTCTCTCCTCTGAACAGCTCTGTGTCCCAGGAGGCTAACCTCTGTTGTCAGCATTCCCCAGACTACCTTGACCTCTCACGTCCATTTGGATTAGACAATGGAAAATTGTGGGTGAAGATTTGAGAGTGAGAATTGGAATATTGTTCCCTTGTCTTCCTCCCTACAGCATTATGTGTCAGCAGTGGCCTTATTCCACCAAGGAAGGTAAGCCAGCCATAGTTCTGGTTTGGAATCTCTCTTCTGCAGCTAGAAATGCAGCTGCAATCTATAACCCTTTCCACTATCCTGTAACTGCAGCTTTTCTTTGCTCCTTTAGGTTTTGGAGTGTTAACAGTTCCAGTTCTTGCTAGACCCAGGGTACTGCTTCACCCTTATTGGTTTATCTTAGACCAGCAATTGGTTTATCTTATTGTTCACACCCTTCATTAAATTCACTCAGTTACCTCTGGTGAGTTTGCCATCTGTTTCCTGCCAGGACCTCGATTGTACAAAGGAACTTTTTTCTTTATATTTTTCTGCCATCCACAATTCAATTCAACAAATGTCTTTGGAGGGCTTACAGTGTGCCAGGGACATAGTAAGTATTTATGGTATACTTGCAGAAACTGGACATTTAGGTAGTACAGTTGGAGTAATTATATCAGTTTACCAAAAAAGCACGCTTTTGGTAAATTGACAAAACTTTATATTAACCCAGTATAGAAAGAGCTCCAATATTGTACTTATACAAGTTATGAATTACCTTTTTTCCCCACTTTTTTTATTAGAGAAGTTAAAGTTTTACAAAAATATCATGTAGAAAATACAGAGTTCCCATATACCACCTATTATTAACAGTGTGGTACCTTTGTTACAATTCATGAAAGAACATTTTATAATTGTACTATTAACTATCATTTACAATAGGGGTAACTGTATTGTACAATCCTATGCTTTTTTTTTAAATTTTTATTCTAGTAGCATATATATAACCTAAAATTTCCCCTTTTAACCACATTCAAATATTTAATTCAAACATTAATTACACTGTGCTACCATCACAAAATTTTACAATCAGCCCAAGTAGAAACTCTGTATACTTTAAAATTAACTCCCTATTCCCTATCCCTACTCTGGCCACTGGTAACCTATATTCTAGTTTCTGACTCTTTGTATTTGCTTATTCTAATTATTTTATGTCAATGAGATCATACAATATTTGTCCTTTTGTGTTTGACTTATTTCACTTAACATGATGTCTTCAAGGTTCATCCATATAGTCTCATATATCAGAACTTCATTCCTTTTTTACTGCTGAATAATATTCCATTTTCTGTATATACACATTTTATTTCTCCATTCTTCAGTTGATGGGCACTAGGGTTACTTCCATCTTTTGGCAATAATGAATAATGCCACTATGAACATAGGTGTGCAAATATCTGTTTGAGTCCCTGCTTTCAGTTCTCTAGAGTGTATCCCTAGAAGTGGGATTGCTGGGTCATATGATAATTCTAAACTTAACTTGCTGAGGAAATGCCAAACTGTCTTCCACAGTTTACATTCCCACCAACAATGAATGAATATTCCTATTTCTCCACATCTTTCCCAACACTTTTAATTTTCCATTTTTTTTAATGGTAGCCATTCAAGTGGGTGTAAAATGGTATTTCATTGTACTTTTTTTTTTTTTAAAGATTTATTTATTT
>JAQZBX010006546.1:0-12342 GCA_029593785.1 Cabassous unicinctus | reverse complement strand
GAGCCACACCCGCTTCCTGCTATGAGGTCTTGCTGCATCAGCCCACCGCGCCGCGCCGGCCGGCCTGCCCTCACAAGGAGGCCCTGGGAAGCGAACCCGGGGCCTCCCATATGGTAAACGGGAGCTCTATCCATTAAGCCACACCCGCTTCCCTTTCATTGTACTTTTGATTTGCCATTCCCTAATAGCTACTGACGTAGAGCATGTTTTCATGGGCTTTTTGGCCCTTTGTATATCTCCCTTGAAGAAATGTCTACTCAAGTCTTTTGCCCACTTTTAATTGGGTTCTTTTTCTTTTTATTGTTGAGTTGTAGAATTTTTTTTATATCAACTGGATAGTAAATCCTTATTGGATATGTGGTTTCAAATATTTTTTCCCGTTGAGTAGGTTGTCTTTTACTTTCATGATAAAGTCCTTTGATGGACACAAGTTTTAAATTTTGATGAGGTCCCATTTCTGTATTATTTCTTTTGTTTGTGCTTTAGGTATAAAGTTTAAGAAACCATTGCCTAATACAAGATCCTGAAGATGCTTTCCTATGTTTTCTTTCAGGAGTTTTATAGTTCTGTTCTTATATTTAGGCCTTTGATCCATTTTGATTGATTTTTGTATATGGTGTGAGGTAGGGGTCCAATTTCATTCTTTTGCATATGGACATCCAGTTTTCCCAGCATCATTTGTTGAAGAGACTATTCTTTCTCAATTGAGTTGACTTGGTACGCTTGTCAAAAATCATTTGGCCATTGATGTGAGGGTTTATTTCTGAACTCTCAATTCAACTCCATTGGTCTATATGTCTATCCTTCTGCTAGTGCAATACCGTTTTGGTTACTGTGATTTTGTGATAAGTTTAAAATCAGGAAGTGTGAGTCCTCCAACTTCATTTTTCTTTTTCAAGATAGCTTTGGCTATTCAGGGTCTCTTACCCTGCCATATAAATTGATGATTGGCTTTTCTATTTTTGCAAAGATGGCTGCTGGACTTTTGGTTGGGATTACGTTGAATCTGCAAATTGCTTTGGGTAAATTAATGTCTTAACAATATTTAGTCTTCCAATCCATGAACACAGAATGTCCTTATTTAGGTCATCTTTGATTTATTTCTTTTAGCAATGTTTTGTTGTTTTCTTTGTACATCCTTGGTTAGATTTATTCCTTGATATTTGATTCATTTAGTTGCTATTGTAAATGGAATTTTTTCTTAATTTCTTCTTCAGATTGTTTATTACTAGTGTATAGAAATACTACTGATTTTGGGATGTTGATCTTGTACCTTGCCACTTTGCTGAAATCATTTATTAGGTCTAAGGGATTTTTGTGGAATTTTCTGTATTGGATCATGTCATCTGCAGATAGGGAAAGGTTTACTTTTTCCTCTCCAATTCAGATGCCTTTTATTTCTTTCTCTTGCCTAATTGCTTTAGCTAGAACTTCCAGTACAACGTTGAGTAGCCAGGGTGACAATGGGAATCCTTGTCTTATTCCTGATCTTAGAGGGGAAGCGTTTCACCTTTCACCATGGAGTATGATGTTAGCTGTGGGTTTTCATCTATGCTCTTTATCATGCTGAGGAAGTTTCCTTCTATTCTTAGTTTTCTTAGTGTTTTTTATCAAGAAGATGTGCTGGATTTTGTCAAATGTCTTTGTTTTTGCATTGAGAAGATCATTTGCACTTTTCCCTTTGTTATGTTAAAGTGGTGTATTACATTTATTGGTTTTCTAATGTTGAACCACCCTTGCATAACCTGGAATAAATCCCACTTGATCATGGTGTATAATTTTTTTGATGTGTTGTTTGATTCTGTTTGTTAGTATTTTGTTGAGGATTTTTGCATCTGTATTCATAAAGGATATTGGTCTCTAGTTTTCTTGTGGTATCTTTATCTGACTTTGGTATGAGGGTGATGTTGGCCTTATAGAATGAGTTAGGGAGTTGTATTAGTCAAAGGGATGCTGATGCAAAATACCAGAAATTGGTTGGTATTTATAAAGGGTGATTATTTGGGGTAGAAGTCCACAGGTACCAGGCCATAAAGTGTAAGTTTCTTCCCTCACCAAAGTCCATTGCCACGTGTTGGAGCAAGACAGCTACCAACATTTGCCAGGGTTCAGGCTTCTTGGGTTCCTCTCTTCCCGGGGCTGCATTTCTCTCCCGGCTTAGCGCCTCTGTTTCCTCCATAAGGTCAGCTGTAGACTCTCAGGTGAACGGCTTGCTTTTCTTCTCCTGAGGCCTTCTCTCCAACATCAAAACTCCAACATCAAAACTGCCCTCTCTGTCTTTTGCCTTGCCTTTTATATTTGATTCCCCCACTCACCAAGGGGTGGGGCTCAATGCCCTACTTACGTGGCCCAGTTAATGCCCTAATCATAACTTAATCATGCCCAGATTAGCAGACCAGTTTACAAGCATGATCCAATTATATATTTGGAATTCATAACTACATCAAATTGCCCAATGGCTACACTCCACCCTCTGAATTCCAAAAATACATTACAATATTCAAAAAACCTTAAATCAGTAGCAATTCAAGTATAAAATCATATCATAGACAGTTTAAAGAAATACAGTTTCTCTTGGGGAAAAGTCTGCTATAGACCTCTGAAACTTACAAAACCATATAACTGTATCCAATACACAAATGGGAAGACAAAGGCTAAACATTTTCATTATCATAAGGAGAAATTGGGATGTTAAACATGAGTCATGGATCCTCTACAGTTCAGTAAACCTGCAGGGCATCCTCCATTCGATTTCAAAGTCTGAGAGTCATTCTTAAGACGATGGTTTCTTCTCCTTGGGGCCACATGGGAACCCACCCTTTCCACTGGCTTGCCCAATGGCCATTTTCTTGGTTCCACCCTCATCAAGCATCTGGGTGTCAACCAAGCTCCAGACCTCATCCTCCAAGAGTGTTGGGGTGATTGCCACACCTTACCCAATATTTCAATATTTTTTATTTAATGAGGTTTGTTTTGTGACCTAACACATGGTCTATCCTGGAGAATGATTCATGTGCACTTGAGAAGAATGTGTAGTCTGTTTTTTTTTTGGGTGACATGTTCTATATATGTCTGGTAGGTCTACCTGGTTTAGAGTATTGCTCAAATCTTCTATTTCCTTATTAATCTTCTGTCTAAATATTCTATCCATTATTGAAAGTGGTGTATTGAAATATCTTACTATCAGAGTCTTCTATTTCTTCCTTCAAATCTGTCAATATCTACTTCATATATTTTGAGGCTCTGCTCTTAGTTGTGTATATATTTATAATTATGTGTTCTTGTTGAATTGATCCCTTTATCAGTATATAATGACCCTTTTTGTCCCTCATTACCGTTTTTGATCTAAAGTCTATTTTTATCAGATATTAGTATAGCTACTCCAACTCTTCTTTGATTATGACTTGCATAGTATATTTATTTCTATTCTTTCACTTTCCACCTACTTATGTCTTTGCATTTAAGGTATATCTTGTAAACAGCATATAGTTGTGATGTACCTTTTAAAATCTATTCTGCCGATCTCTGCCTTTTGACAGGGGAATTTAATCCATTTACATTTAAAATAATACTGATAATGCAGGACTTTCATTTGCCATTTTCCTAGTTGTGTTTGTAAATCTTATATCTTTTTTGACGCTCAATTCTTCTGTTAATGCCTAATTCCATATCTATTTAATTTATTTTTGTATTATACCATTTTGAGTCCCTTCTCACTCTTTCTGAATATTTTTTTCATGTATTTTCTTTGTGGTTATAATGGCGTTAAAATTTGACATCCTAAATCTATAACAATCATTTTTAACTTGATAACAATGTATCTTCAATAGTGTGCACACATACACTGTTCATCCATCCCACCATCCCCCACCTGGTTTTTGTACTTATTACAAACTATACTTTTGTACATTGTATGTCTAAAACCATTTATTTAGCATACTTCTTGTGCATTTACATTTATTGCTTGTAAGAGTTCAGAAGTGGATTTACATAAAAAATAATACAATGCACTAATACTGGCATTTATAATTGCCTGTATGCTTACCTTTATGGAGATCTTTTAAAATTCATGCTCCTTTGATACTACTATCTAGTGTCTTTTCCTTTTATTTGAAGAACTCTCTTTAGTGTTGCTTGTAGGACAGGTCTAGTGGTAATGAACTCCCTCAGCTTTTGTTTATCTTGGAATATGTTAATCTCTCCCTCATTTTTGCAGTAAGTTTCACTGGATATGAAATTCTTGATTGGCAGTTGTCTTCTTTAAGCACTTTAAGTATTTCAATCAATGCCTTCTTGCCTCCATGGTTTCCGATGAGAAACTGGCACTCAGTCTTACTGGGTTTCCCTTGTACATAATTTGTTGCTTTTCGCTTATAGTTTTCAGAACTCTCTCCTCGTCCTTGGCATTGGAGAATTTGATTACTATGTGTCTGGGCATGGTTCTCTTTGAATTTATCTTGTTTGGGGTTCATTGGGCTTCTTGAATGTGCATATTTATGTTTTTTGTTAAGTTTGGGAAAATTTCTTCCATTATTTCTTTGAATATTCTTTTGACCCCTTCTCTCTTTCTTTTCCTTCTGGGACTCTCATAATGCGTATATTGGTATGCTTGATGGTGTCCTACAGGTCTCTTTGGCTCTGTTCATTCTTTTTTATTCTTTTATCTTTCTGCTTCTTAGCCTGCATCATTTCAGTTGTCTTGTCTTCGACAACTTCAATCCTCTGCAACCTCCAATCCTCTGTTGAAACTGTCTAGTTTCATTTTTCACTTCAGTTATTGTATTCTTCAACTCTAATATTTCTCTGGAGAGATTCCCCTATTGTTCACTCATTATTTTCCTCATATCCTTTAGTTATTTCTCTGTGCTTTCCTTTATTTCTTTGAGCATATTGAGGATCATTATTTTAAAGTCTTTGTCCAGTAAGTCCAAAGTCTGATTGCCTTTGATGGTTTCTGGAGTTTTTTCTTCTTCCTTTGAATGGGCCAATTTTTTCTGTTTGTTTCTTTGTTTTTCTTGTAATATTTTGTGGCACACTGTATATTTTAATATTTTAAAGTGTTATCCCTGGGATTTAGTCCCTGAGATGTCCCTTAAGTTTGTATTAAGCCTGTGATATGGCAGAGATTTTCTTGAATGCTAGGAGCTAATCAAAACAAACAAACCAATGCAAAAAGCACCTTTTACTTTCTTTCCAATTTGACTCTGCTTTGACTGGTAGTTTCCTTCAGAGCTTAGTCCTCCAATCAAGAAGATCAGCCCAAGGCAGTTGTGAATTGGTGGGTCCTCTCTGTCTTATCTGAGCCTGCATGTAGCTAGAACCCAGGGCCCTGCTTCTTTTCCAGTGCTTGTGCTTGCTAGAGGCCTTAGGAATTACCCCTTTACAGTTTACAGGACTTGAGTGTATGCCCCTTCAACTAGTTTTGAAATAGACCTCCTCCCCCTTCTGGGTGCTCTCTTGAGTGACTTTATGCAGGTAGTCTTTTGCTCCACTCTGCTTCATCTTAATTGCTTCATCTTAACTGTCATTCTGTCTGCAACTGGCTTCTGTGCCTTCAGGAGAAAGTCTGGGAGGGAGAGCCCAAGACAAAGTCCCATCTCAGTTTCTCAGAGTTCCACTGGATAGATTGGCAGTAACATGTATGTACCCCAGTATACACACAGGTGCCACTCTGCTCCCTCTGGACCAGGGCCAAGGACCTACAATGGGAGTACAAGCTGGCTTCATCTTGCATTGTGGAGGGAGCGGGAGAGGGAACAGCAAAGGTACCTGGAGCTGCTTCTATGGCTTTTTTCTGAATTCAGTACTTGCCAGGTTTTGCAGCCCTCTAACTCTTTTCCATAGTTTTGAGGAACTTAAGACCCCTCTGTTGCCTTTGCCCAAGGGGGTTTGGAACAACGGCTGCCCTCAGAGCATGCCCCCTCCTATGGCTATCTGAAGTAGCTGATCAAAGGTAGAGATCTGGGATCAGACCACACCCCCTTGGAGTTTGGAGGACTTGTTCTTTGTCCCACCCTGGCACTAGCCCCAGGCCCCACTGTTGCCTGCCACTATGCTGTGGGAAGGGGGGATGGAGGCTGTGTAGCGAGGGTGAAACTCACCAGTTTTCTTAACTTTACACTTTACTAACCTTTCCTTCTGTTCCTCCCTGGATGCTGCACAGTGTTTCCCTAGACTTCAGAGTTTCAAAGTGGTTGATTCAGACAGTTCCTGCCAGTTCAATAGTTATTTTGGTGGAAGGACTGATTCCTTGATCTTCCTGCTCTGCCATCTTCCCACAATTCTCCTATGAATTAGCTTTTAAAATTCACTTTTATTTTTTTTTTAATCAAAGCAATGTATCCATATTGTTTAAATTAAATAGCACTAAAAAGCAAATACTGAAAAACTGCAACGCCTGTCCCATCCTTCTACCTCCCTCCAGATCTCCTCCCTAGAATCGGCAACTTTGAACTCTGATCCTTCTGGTGTTTACCTCTTAATTTTTAAAATAATGCACTTATACTGTGCTTTCTTGATATATCAATTTGAGCAATAGTTCTCTAACACTTGTTACTCCTACCACTTCCATTCCACATCTCCTAAGAGTGTTACATCCCATATTTTTGTTTAATTTTTTTCTCTTGCTGAGCCCAGTGGTATATGTTTTCCTTGATATAAAAACTTCTTATCCTTCTTTGAATTAATATAATATATGCTTAAATTTTTTTTTTTTTTTTTACTTTCCTAAGCATTTATCTTACAAGGTATGTGGTAATGAAGACAGGGAAGTGTTGGATTCTTCTAGCTTCTTGGCTATGTTGCTTAAAAGAATTTAAGAACACGTCTGTTTAGTTAGGCCAGTAAAAAGAATTTATTGGGGAATGGGGGAAAAGAACAGAGCTTACTGAGAAATGGGAGAGAAGGATAGAAATACACACTGAGATTTGATGCAGGCTCCTCTAGGTAGAGAGCGAGCTCTGCCTTGTGTGGTTACCTTTTCAACTATTCATTATTCCTCCCCCTTGCTAATGCTAGGGGGGAGGGGCCCCGGCTGTCATTGGCTACCTCATCAGTGGTGGGGGCCAATGGTGAAGACTGTTTGGAATATCCCGGGCAAAGGGGAGGTCCTGGAAAGAGAAACTGGGACCTCAAGGTTAAGGTCATGGTCTCAGAGGGGTCTTGTGGCCATGTTGTCTGTTGGCCATGCTGTGGCTCGTCTTCTCGTTTCCCTGGCTAACCTGCCTCAAGTAATAGCATCTCAGTTTTATCGATGGGTCATATTACATTTAAATTTGTAGATGTTGAAATTGAGGCTTAAGACTATATATTTTGCCTAGGGCTACATAACTAGTAAGTGTTAGAATTGGGGTTAGACTTCAACCAGTGTGTCTTAATCATGACATTATTTACAAACATTGTTACTTCAGTTGTTATTCTAATAACTACATTAAAAAACAAACAAACATGGATTCTATCCTCAAGAGATTCAGATTCAGTAAGTCTTAGGGGGGACCAGTAATCTGTATTTTCAAAAGCTCCACAGGGCATTCCATTGATCAGCAGGGTTTGGGAACTACTGTTCTATATCCCGTCATTGCCATAATTACTACCATGGCCATCTTGATCATCAGCATCGTCATTACCACCATCAACATCATCCCAGCACCATCACCAGCATCATCACCTCCGTCAGCAGCAACAAATGACAGTTTTCTGCAGTGTTCTCAGTAGCTGAGTAGAAATCTTGGTGTTAGTTATAGCTGCTGCTCTTTGACCTTATAGGTGAGATCGCACTGATGGATAAGTCAGGTAATGATTTATCTGGCTATCTTTAAGTTTGGCAAGTGTTTTGGAAGGGATTGTGCCTCAAACAAGCAGACATGGTTGCTTTTTTTCAGCTCAGCTCGTTGTGGCTTTATCTAGTAAAAAAGCAGTTAGGACATTATCCCTGTACTTAACCCTGACCTAAAGGGACTTGGGTTTCTTTATGTTTGTTTGTTTGTTTATTTTTGCTTTTCATAGAGCTCCCTAAAATGACATCTAGGGGAATACAAAACCCAAGTAAAAGAGAAACTTTGATGTCTTTGTTCTGTTTGATTTTCATTTCCCCCAATGCTTGTGGCATTTCTTGTTTATCAGGCAGGAGAGAAGCAGTAAAATTTGGCCTGGAGTTTTCTCATCCCTAGGTGTGAAATTATTTCAGAACTATAATAATAATACTTTGCATTTCTATAGTCCTTTTATTTGAAGATCTAAAAGTGTTCTGTTGGTGTTAATAGAGCTTCCCAGCACCCTCTGAAGTAGGTAAGTATTATTAGAGAATATTTCCTCCAAGAACATTTTCACTTCATATCCCATGTGTGACTTGAAAATACTTTTGTATTATTTAGGACTTTCAGCTATTTAAAGTGCCATGCATATATGGCACTTCTTTTCTTTACATTCAGTCTTCATTAATTCCTAGCACGCTGTAGAAAATATAGTTTCTCATCAATGGTGTGGCATTATTTAGAGAGAATTAAAATAAAAGCAGTCTGTTACTGCCTTTTATTTGAGTGTTTTGAAAATATTGAATAATGTTCATGAGGTATGGAGTCACCTATCTTAGAGTTAATTTTCCTTTTAAAGCAAGCAGCACTTACTAGACTATATTACAGTATAGTGGACAGTGTGGTGCCTTCTGGGAGCTCATGATATGTCAAACCAACTGAAAATACAAATGATGTTTGCATTCTGATTTAGAGGTTTCGTTTGGAAAAAGTGTTTAGAATGTTGCATGCCTGATTAAAATTCATGCTTGGATCCTTTTTAAAAAAATATTATTCCACATGGTGGGAAGGTCAGTCTCAGTGGTGTTAAGGGTTCCTGTGAACCTAGGGTCATTAATGCAAAAGGGCTGCAAGTCTTGCTTATACCAGAAAACATTCAGGAAAAGGTTGTGTGGCACTGGTCACCCTGAGTGGCTCCTTGTCTATGCAGTGCTGGGTGGCCCTGCTGTGTATAGACAATGCAAAGGAGATTGGTATTCTTTTCTATAGCTCCAAGGCTCCAGTATCCATTTATCCACCATTCTCTCACCATCCCCATCAAAAGTCCTGTCAACTCCCTAGACTCTTGCCAGGGACCAGGGTGCCAGCCTTCTCTACTTTAAGGAACTGGAAACCTCCAGCTTTTCCCAGGTATCAGGAAAACTCATCAGTTCTTTTTCAGCTCCAATTGTTCATCTAAATAAGATCCAATGAAATAAAACAATTTTAAACAAAACAAAACAAAAAACCCAAATTTATCTTCATCACTGCCCTTTCTGATAGTGTCCAACACATTCCCTTCAATGAATTTAGACTTTTGAAAAGAAAACCTTAATGGGAGCAAGGTTTGGCAGGGTTGTGGATTCCCTTCTGGCACCTTTTGCTCATGCTCCTGAGACAGAACACAAACTCTGCACTAACTCTGTCTAGGTTCTTGAGATGAGGAAGGGAAAAACAAACACAGAAGGGATAATGAAAAGTACAAATTGATATCTCAATACATTATGCTGCCCCGAATTCAACATGAGACAAGGTGATGCATCACTACTCCTGGATGCTTTATGGCTTTCGCAGTGGAGAGAGTGTCAGATGAACACGTGGTTAATCCTTTCACTGACATTTAATTGTCTTCCGTTTTGGAAACTATTCACTTAAGACCCATCATCTAAAGATTTTTGGGAATGTGGGCAGAGTTATGAATCTCTGCACTGTTTTCTCCTGAGTCTTTGCTTGAAGGGGTATACATAAATTTGCTGTTAATTACATGATGATAGATTTATCAGTGAAGATGCTTTTGGCTGCATATAATCAAAACATAATGGCCTAAACCATAAGGAAATTAAACAAAAAATGCTTCCCACCCTCTCCATGTCTTCTCATTGAGTCCCATGGTTGTCATGATTGATGGAAAGGCATTACAGAATCCTGGCTCTGTATGTCTGGAATACACCCTCAATCCATTCTTCCCTGGTGCCAAGCAACTTGGGATCCACCAGGGTGCCTTTGATGGTGTTGCTGTGGAGAGGATTTTGAGCATTATGCTGTTGACAGATGGCTAGGCACTGTCAATTATTTTTTGAATCATTTTATCAACTCTTATTTGGAAATCCACAAAATAAAACCCAAGAGATTAAGGAAAATGTATTCTCTCATGGAACAAGACCTCTTGACAGGGACAGCTCCATGGTTTATTAATTTAGTACTCAAAATGTCATCAAAGTCCCTGGTTTTTACTCTTATTGTCTGCTATCTTCAGCGTGCTGATACTGTTCTCAGGCTATGGGTGTTTCATGATTGGGTGTCACACGCAGACCTGATAGCATCCATGGCAAAAGAGACTGTCTATTTGTGTGTGTCCCTTTTTAAAAGCAGGGAAACTTTCCTATAACCCCCCAGCTGACTTCCCTTCAGGACTTGTTTGGCTGATTTCAGTCATATACTCCTTTGTAGATTAGTCACTGAGATGCTGAATTGGCTTACACTGGTGCTTCCCAGCCTTGATTTTTCCATGGCACACAGAAGAAAATGATAACATTTGGTTAGCACAGTGAGTAAACAGAAGAGGTTGTTCACAGCTGGGTGTGGCTGATGTGTGTTGGGGGCCTCTGGCTGCCCTGGCTTTGTCCAACTAGGGCTGAAGGGATGGATATCTGAGCAGCCATAACCCATTCCCTGGTTTAAACTAGTCTCACCTTCTCTGGGTACCCCAATAAAATTGGGGCTTTACCTGTAATGCAGAAGAGGGGACAGCTATTGGATAGGTCTTCAGCTCAGGAGTGTCAGCTGTGTGGATGTTTCTTGTCCTTAGCATGTGTACCTAATCTCTTTCTTTGAACCATCAGCTCCTTCAGGAGAAAGGACCAAGTCTTGCAAATTTTAAGTGCTCAGTAATTATTTATATATTGAATGAATGAATATGTACTTGAGGGACTGATTCATTCAACACCATTGAAGTAACGTGCCAGGAATATGCAGTGAGGAACATAGGCCCTGCTTATGATTTTACACCTAGGGAGGGAGGCAGATCATAACTAGTAAACAAACAATGCATATATAATTAAGAGTTATGTTAAGTCCTATTTAGAAAACAACAGGAGGCAAAACAGAGCAGACCTCCTCGTATGGGGCGGTCAGGGAAGGCTTCTCTGATTAATGACATTGAAGCTGAAATCTGAGGGAAGGATGGAAGGACAACAGGAGGGAATCAGCCGTGCAAGGAGAGGGGGAAGAGGTTCCTTGAAATGATTTCATAGTTTTGAGCCTTGCAAATATGCCTTAGTTAGGAATCATCTGTTCCCAATAAACAGAACAAAACAAAAAGCAACAGAAACAACAAAAGGTGGGGGCCTTGCTATAAGGCCACAGACAACTTACTGATTTGAGGGCAGGTTGGCCAGCCTGAGGCACTTGGGCCTGGGAGTGGTTGACCCTCGAGAGCTAGCAGAAGTGGAACAGGTGAATGGATAAACATGCCCACTACATTCTGTTCTCTCATTGTCTCTATCCCAAAGAGCACTTAGTGTCTTGGTATAGTCTCTTACCCCTGCTTCTCCTTGCAGACTGGCTTTTCTGCTTCTCTGGGTATCTGGGTCTAACATGGCTGCTCCTGAACTCCTTTGGTCCCATTCAAGGGGCTGATGACACTAACTACAATTCCTGCACTCCAGTTGCTCTTTCTGAGCAAAGAATCTGAACGGCCTGATGTAGGTCAGGTTCCCACCCTTGCTAGAGTCTGGTGTGGCCAGGACAGGGCCCATCTGGTTGGGAGAGACTCTCTGAGAAGGGGTGTGAAGGGCAGGCAGATGGAGTAACACCTCTGCTCAAAGCTGCTTTTCAGATTCTCCAACTTTAATAACACTGGTAGGGTCTCAATGGTAAATAACTTTGTTACCATCTGGGTTATTTAGTTGAGTACAGGTGCCTACCCAGTATGCTGCATACAGCAGGCACTTAAGAAGTAGTTAGTGATGGTGATAATAACTAAGTTGATATGAGATATGTTATAGTTCTTTCTCAATGGTACAGGTAAATTAAATTCTTTTACTAGAAATGATTTACTGTTTTGCAGATGAAAACCCCTTTTGTAAATACCAGTCTACATTGTTCAGTCAGTTTATAATGATTTGATTCCTGTTACAAAAGTAATGCATTTCCATCTTCGAATATTTGGAAAACAGATCAGTGAAAGAGAAGAAAACAGAAATTGTCTATAATCCTACTGCCCAGAGATGACAATCGATGCAATTTTGGGGTATTTCTTTCCAGTCAATTATCTCTCTCTCTCCATATATATATATATATATATATTATTTTTTTAAATATATATATATTT
>JAQZBX010006545.1:0-52853 GCA_029593785.1 Cabassous unicinctus | reverse complement strand
ATTTTTAACTAATGATTAAAGAGCATCCTCAAAATATTACTACTAATCAAAGTGTTTTCCTCCAACCCACCAACTATTATTTTTTATATCATTTATACATGAACTTACATAAACAATAAGTGTATAGTAAAATTTGTGAACTTACACAGCAAACATTTATAACATCATATAAGGGTACCATACATCAACCCTCCACCAATACCTTGCATTGTCATGAGACATTTGTTACAAGTATGAAAGAATATTGTCAAATTCTTACTGATTATTATAGTCCTTATCTTATATTTAGTGTATTTTCCCCCAAATCACCCTATTATCATTTTTTAAATATATCTTTATGACAGAAGTTGTAAACTTACACAACAATCGTCCACATGTGCAGAATTCCCAAACAACACCCCTCTATCAATACACCACACCGTGGTGGAACATTTGCTACAGATTATGAGATATTATAATCCAACCATTCCCACGTCCTTAACATACATTTGGCACACACTCTCAATACTTCCCCATCATCAACACAGTACATCTTTGGCATAAATGCAAGAATATTACATTATTACTGTTAACCACAGTCCACAGTTCACTCCAGTTGTATTTTTCCTATTTCTCTACACATTCCCACCACCCCGCAACAGTGATATACATCTGCTCTAACACACAAAGGACACTCCTGCATCTGTGCCCTCTGCTACTATTCTCATCTACATCTAGGTTCACTGTACCATTCAGTCCCTAGAATATTCTCTAACTTTCTGTCAATTGGTATTTACATCCTACCATTTTCAGCCACAGTCCCATTTATAAACCACATGTTATTCATTACAGTGTGCTACCACCAACTCTGTATATTTCCACACATTTACGGTAAAACTAATTACAACTTCTGTATACAATATCAGTAGTCCATCTCAGTCTGCCTCTTATCTCCTTTAGGGAACCACCACCTACCACTAGGTCATGAAGGTATTTTTTTACATTTTTTCAGAAGCTTTACGGTTCTTACTTTTATATTTAGACATTTGCTTCATTTTGAGTTAATTTTTGTATAACGTGTGAGATAGGGGTCAACTTTCCTTCTTTTGCTCTGGATATCCAGTTTCTCAGCACTATTTGTTGAATCAACTGTTCTGCCTGAGCTGGGTGGTTTTGACAGGCTAATCAAAACCACTTGAACACAAATGTGAGGGTCTGTTTCTGAACCATGAATTCAGTTCTATTGGTCTATGTGTTTGTCTTTATGCCAGTACCATGCTGCTCTTACCACTGTAGCTTGGTAATATGATTTAAAGTCCAGAAATGAGAGTCCTCCAACTTTGCATTTCCTTTTTAAGATGTTACTGGCTATTCAGGACCCCTTACCCTTCCAAATAGATTTGATATTCATGTTTTCCATTTATTTTAAAAATGATGGTGGAGTTTTTATTGAATCTATATATCAATTTGAGTAGAATTGACATTTTAATGACACCCAGTCTTCCAATCTGCGAGTATGGAATGTTCTTCCAACCATTTAGGACTTTAAAAAAAACAATTAACAATGAGCTTATTAGAGTATTTATTCTGGGTACAGTTTTTCTCTTTAGTTTAGGGCTTCCTGCCCTTTCTCTTTTGCTGATTGTGTAGTAGGAGTCAGGGATATAGTTGGTGCTGTAAGCTGTGGAGGCTAAAACTGCCCTCAGTGCCCAAAGTACAGATGAAACTTCTCACAACTTTCTCCTTTGCCAGTGGTAGGGACAGAGCCACAGCTGTGTGGAATAATCCAAATCATGCAGGCCTAGACTGTAGTTGCCCAGATAGACTGGTGAAGCTTCACATCCCTTTTCCCCCTGCATGGGGCAGGGATGGAGCTGCAGGTGTGGGCAGCAATCTATGCAGTGCAGGTCCAAGATGACTGCAGTTGCCCTGGTAAACTTCCAATTATTCAGTCTGTGCCAGTCAAATGTACCTGCAGTTACCTGGATAGGCTGTTGCAGGACCCACCAGCTTCCCCCTGCTTGAGGTGGAGCTGAAGCCTAGGGTAGGGCTGCAAGCCAATCTGGGTAAAAGAAATCAGTCTCTACCATCACCATCACCGTCTTCACCTCATGCTTGGGGTGGAGTCAAAATGGCAGCTACCAGCCTCCTTCTGACTTAGACAGTTTCAATATTCAGCTGTTTTTAGGGTTATATTTAAGCCAGCTGAACTGAATAATCAGTAGCTTACATTGGTGGCCAACCGTCTCTTCCTCCCCTGTTTTTGGGAAACGGGCTTCCAATTCCTGCCACAGTATAGCTCCTGTGGTGGCTTGGGCCACCAAATTAGGATGATTACCAGCCTCCTTGGTGGAGCCTATAATTTCCTGGAGTGGCTGGCATGGCTCCCCCAGCTTCCTCCGTGGGCCTGGGACTTAGGCTAGAGTGGCAATCTGATCTAGAGGGAAAGAAACTAGTCCCTATCAGCACTGTGATTTTCAATCAGCCCTGCTTCCCCTTGTGTCAGGTGTGGGGTTAAAATGGCGGCTACTGGCTTCTTTCTGACTTGGACAGGTTCAAACTTTAGCTGTTCTTAGGATTGTACTTTAGCCTGCCGAATTTACTAATCAGAAGCTGAAGTTGGTGCCCAACTGTCTCTTCCTCCCCCATTTTTGGGAAGTGGAGCTTCCAATTCCAGCCCCGAACAGCTCCCAAGGCAGCTTGTGCCTCCAGTGAAGGATGGACATCGGCCTCTCGTGCATGGAGTGCTCTACTTAAGAATCTTCTCTGCAGATGAGAAGTCTCCTCCTTCAGCTCTTTTAAGGATGTTGCAGGATGCACTTCTGGTCTTCTGGAGTCCCCAAACAAATCCTTTAGTTTGCTCTGGGTGATTACTAACTGTCCTGCATCAGGAGCCGATTCTAGGAGCACCTTACTCTGCCGCCATCTTACTGGTTGTCTGTCCTCTGTTTTTTTAATGGCTGCCATGGAATGGGTATAAGATAGTATCTCATTGTAGTTTTGATTTGCATTTCCCTAATTGCTAGTGATGTTGATCATCTTTTCATGTACTTTTTAGCCATTTGTATATGTTCTTTGGAGAAGTGTCTGATCGAATCAGTTGCCTATTTTTAAAATGGCTTGTTTGTCTTTTTAAATTCAAGATATAGGATTTCTTTATATATGCTGGATATTATGTTCTTATCAGATATATGGATGCCAAATAGTTTCTCCCATTGAGGAGGCTGTCTTTTCACTTTCTTGACAAACTCCTTTGAGGTGCAAAAGTTTTTAATTTTGAGGAGGCACCATTTATCTATTTTTTTCTTTCACTGCTTGTGCTTTGGGTGTGAAGTTCATGGAAGCCATTTCTTATTACAAAGTCCTGTAGATGCTTCCCTACATTATTTACCAAGGTCTTAATTATCTTGGCTCTTACATTTAGATCTCTGATTCATCTTGGGTTGATTTTTGTATAAGGTGTGAGATGGTTTTACTGTCTCATTCTTTTGGATATGGATATCAAGTTCTCCAAGCACTATTTGTTGAAGAGGTCATTCTCTCCCAGTTGGGTGGGCCTTGTTGAATATCAGCTGACTGTATCTGTGAAGATCTATATCAGAACTCTCAATTCAGTTCCATTGGTCAGTATGTCTATCCTTGTGACAATACCATGTAGTTTTGACCACTGTAGCTTTGTAGTATGCTTTAAAGTCAGGTAGTGTGATTCTTCTGATTTCATTTTTCTTTTTCAATAGGTCTTTGGCTATTAAGGGTCTCTTGCTCTTCCAAATAAATTTCATAGCTAGTTTTTCCAATTCAGTAAAAAATGCTGTGTTTATTTTTATTGGGATTGCATTAAAACTGTAGATTAGTTTGAGTAGGATAGACATCTTAATGATGTTTAGTCTTCCTATCCATGAACAGGGAGTATTCTTCCATTTATTTAAGTCTTCTTTGATTTCCTTTAACAGTGCTGTGTAGGTTTCTGTGTACGAATAATTTACATCTTTAGATAAGTTTATTCCTAACTATTTGAAATTTTTATTTACTATTGTAATCGGTATTTTTTTCTTGATTTCCTCCTCATATTGCTCATTATTGGTGTACAGAAATGCTACTGATTTTTGAGCATTGATCTTATAACCTGTGACTTCTTTGAATTCATTTAGAAGCTCTAGAAGTTCTGTTGTAGATTTCTCAGGGCTTTCTATGTATGGGATCATGTCTGCAAATAGTATAATTTTTAATTCTTCTTTCCCAATTTGGATTTCTTTTATATCTTCTTCTTCCCTCTGTTTTATATCTGAGAAAACCTTGCCACTGAGAGGTTAAGTAATTTACTTGAGGACACATGAATAGAAACTGTCAGAGATGTATAAAAAAATAACTAAATTGTTATTTGAAATGAAAGTGTCATGGGGAAGTTTGCACATATTTATAAGTAGGATAAGAAAATTGTGGAATGGTCTTTAATAGAAAGAGAATGACAGAGAGAGACAGTATTCTTTCTTTCTAAATTTTGTTTCTTTTCAAAAGAAAAGGTAAAAAGCAGCAAAAGCATTGAGCGAGGCCTGTAAAAGTACAATCAGGAGACACTTAGCAGAAGAAGAGAATATCCAGACAGAGAGTCCAGTAGTTAGGAGGGACAGTAACAGACAAGATCTCCAGAGGAGATTTGAACCTGTGATGGCCAGGATGATATGTTTACATCATATTTGGAGGGAAATAGGAACCAGAAGAAGGGAAAGAGAGTGAGAAGGAGTAAAAAAAGGAAAGTTTAAATAAAGAAGGCACAGGGAAGAGGTAGTTGATGCATCAGGGTATAAAACTCACTGATGTGGGCTTTCATTTCATCTTTTGGAACCTGAAAATAGCCAATAGAAGAAGCTAGAATTAGTTTGCCAGGAGGTAAAAGACATGTGGTCCTGTCAACCAAAAGCTAGACTGAATGTCAGCTAACAGACAGGAGAAGGCAAATAAAGACAATTGAGCGTAGATCAGCCAGCCCCAGGGTACCTGCCAGCTGATGTAAACCAAGAATAAGCCAGGCAGAATCAATCTAGCCTGCCCATATTAACCGACTGCACAGCTAACCAAAAACTCAATAGATTAAGTTTTATGCTACTGGGTTTGGGAGTGGAATATTACACGGCAGAAGCAAATAGATAAATTCTCTTCTTTTAAATTGTTGTCCATTCTTATGCCACAATCTCTTCCCCCTGCCCTGATTTAGTTTTCTTCTTATCATTTAAAAATGAATGATATGGATTTAATGATTTTAAAATACCTCTCATTACTGGCAGTAAAAAGCATTTTTGTGTGTCAGAGTGTTCAAAATATTCTCCTCAGGTTTGATGAGATATTTCATGAAACTAAATTTCATCCACCAATGTATTCACAAAGTGAGTTCGTGAAATAATACTAGAATGTCTGGAGTATTTCCACTTTTACACAGAGATTAATGTGTTAATTGAAGGTTATTCAAAGTTTTCGGTTTACAGCAGACTTAAGAATTAAGAACTATGAATTCTTTCAGTGCCCAAGGGATGATTAGAGAGAAAGTGGGCAATTGATGAAAAAGATCAGGAGGAAAGATGTCACATATTTCTAGGTGGATAAAGCTAAAAAATTGGAGAGTTGCTGTTGAAAGAATGAGAATGGCTAAAAGAGATGGAGAAAAGAAAAAGGGTTTTACAAAAGGAGGCAGACTTTCAATTATTCTGTGAAAATTTAAATATAGACTCTTTTAGTTTGTCAGTCTCTTGAAATGGATCACCTTTCACAATAGGTATTTATTAATTTACAAGCTTACTATTTTGAGGCTGAGAAAAATGTCAAAATCCTGACATGATCAGGAGATGTTTTCTTCCCAAACCCCATTTGCCAGTAATCCTGGATTCCTCTGACAATGACAAGGCCCATGGCAGCATCTACTGTTCACTAATTCTTTTCTAGGTTTCATTGCTTTCAGATTCTTGCAGCCATTGCTTTCTCCTTCTTTTTCTGAATTTCATTCTCTTATAAAAGACTCCAGTAAAGGACTGAGATCCATAGTGGGCCAGTCATTAACTGAAGTAACCTACTCAAAGGTTTCATCTACAATAGGTTATACCCACAGAATGGATTAAGATCATGCTTTACTGAATTCCACAGTACTTCACCCCATCAAATATACATATATTAATGTTTGTATTATTATTCTTTTTTACACAAATTGAATATAAAGTATTTGGCAATGTTGTAAAAAATAAACAGGTATACGTGTCATTTCAAACATAAGGGAATACAGTATAGGAGAAATTGATTCTATAACAGAACAGAAAACATTGAACTTTTTGAGAATTTTATTGTTCAACCATTTTATAAGAGAATATAGAAATAGGGTGACAACCACAGGAATATGAAGGTCAGTGGAAAGTTTTATATCTGAACTGAAATTAACATATTTCATTGAAAAAGCATCATCCTTTATAAGCATTCTTTGGGAGTTTGTATATTAAAGACATTCACAATTATTATTTGATAACAACAACAAAAGAAAATAGTTATCTAGCAAAAAAAAAAAGAAGGTAGAGTAGCAAATCAAATCACCTTTTGTGACACTGAAAAGAGAAGCTTCGATGGAAACAGGGTCCATAGAAAGAAAGAATAAAGGAAGAAGATGACCTTCTATGGGGAAGTTTTGAATATGAAGGATCAAGGATTTAAGTTTGGGATGGACCAGAATTGGAGGATGATGAGGAAGAAGAAAAGACATTGAAGGGATAAGGAGTCAAAGTGTAAAATTGTTCAGCATTAAGGAGATACATTGAAGAGAGAATCAATCCAATTGGGTGAAAAAGCTTACAATACCATTACCTAGAGGGTAAGAGATAGAAATTTATTCACCTTGTCATTTGATCTGCCCATGCAAAACATGGAGGTTTCTATGGTACAGTCCCCTATAAGATGCAGCTCATCAGACAGATGGAGGACGTAGAGTTCAGGTCTCTGTGAGGAGGAAGCAGCAGATGCTGCAGGACTCACTGCCTTACAGCACTGGAGGGAGTTTTCTGTTCGAGGCTGAAGCACTGTGGGAAGATAGCTGTTATGTTGCTGATAGTAATAATCTCCCACATCTTCAGCCTGGAATCTGCCGATGGTGAAAATAAAATCTGTCCAAGACCCACTGTGACTGAATCGATCAGGGACCCCAGAGGGCTGGTTGGAAGTAGTATAGATGAGCAGTTTAACAGCTTGTCCTGGTTTCTGCTGGTACCAATTTAAGTAGCTGCTAACACTCTGACTGGACTTGCACTTGAGGGTGATGGTCTCTCCTGAAGATGCAGCCACAGAGCCTGGAGACTGGGTCATCATGATGTCCCCACTGGCACCTGCAGTCAGAAAAGAACATAGATAATACAATGAATCATAAATAAATAAAATCTGTTTCTAAAGGTAAGTTTTGTTATTTATCATATATAATCAGATCTGTTTTAGATGAAACGTTTTATTCACCCTGCATACTAAAACCATCCTCCAAATGTAAAAAGATATAACTCTTCTAAACCTCTCACCTGAGACCCAGAGCACCAGGAGGATGAGGAGTTGGGACTGTGACATGATCGTGCTCACCAGCCTGATGCACTCAGGCCCCATCTCCAGGGAAATCGCATTAATAGAGCTCAGAAGAGAAAACCGAGTCCCAGAGGAACTTATGCAAATCATTAGACAGTAGAAAGGCAAACATACCTCTGCAGTGAGTTGCAAAGATAAATA
Source organism: Cabassous unicinctus (assembly GCA_029593785.1). Classification (NCBI taxonomy): domain Eukaryota; kingdom Metazoa; phylum Chordata; class Mammalia; order Cingulata; family Chlamyphoridae; genus Cabassous; species Cabassous unicinctus. Next base: position 45,134 of record JAQZBX010006545.1, on the reverse strand, counting down.
ATGGAAGGCGATAAAAATATCATGACCACAGGAAATGCAATTGTATGCCTGTAAAAGGCCCAGATATCAATTTAAGACTACAATTTTCAACAAAGTTTAGCAAAATTGACAAATTTATATATTTTTATTATCAGTTGTACTCCTTCAAATCACTTACAACCATCTTGAAAGAATGAATTAGTTACGTAGTAGATAATGGGCATCTGTAAGTCTATAATTTCAGAACTTGATTGAATTTTATAAATATGGTGCCAAAACCTATGTGGAATACATTCAAATAATTGGCTCAGTGGAAATGTAGTGCACAAATTGTATACCTCTCTCAGTCTATTCTTTATTTTAAAGAAATATTTAAAACTCCTCTTCAACATCCCCAAGGTATCTCAATATATACAAAACCAAACCTCTATATGGCCCTCAACACAAATATTCTCTAGGAAATTACTCACCAATTACTTACAAGTCACACTTAGCATTGTACTTTAAGTCCACCAACTTCTAAAATCACGAATAAAGTCGATAGCAGACCGAAAGTGTAACACCTTCACCTAGTGTTAAAAGGTAAAATGGTTTCAGATCCCAAAGCATGATAGAGTAGGTTCTTCAATTATTCCTACCCCATAACAATGATATTTAGAGAATTATGCAAATAACAATATCATGAACACTCCTAGTCATAGGGCACTAAATTATGAACGAGTAAAAGAGATCCCCTGACTTCATGAAGGATTCATTTTACTGGGAGGGACAGACAATAAATAAATAACATTCCTGCAACAACTACTAACCTGCTTCTCTGAGATTTCTTTCCCTGTAGCAATGGTGTTACTCAGGAAAGATAAGGTAATGTGAACCTAGGTCCATTTCATGGTCAACCCTCTGCACAAACAGTCAGAGGAAAGGAGAAAATTTGGGACGGCTTCACAATTTTATATATACATAATTGTTCCTTTCTCCTGAGTTTAACTTTCCTCCAAAGAAACCTCCCTAATACGCCTTAGATGTCTCCCTTCATGTGGAGTGTCCTAAGGCATTTGCTGTTCCAATTCTATTTGATAATAAGTTCATTTTCCTGCAGTTTGTCTCCTTAAAAGCCCATTACATAGGAGAAGTTCCCCCCACCAGGCATTCAGGAATGGTGCTGTACAGACCCACATCATCAGGAGGGCATTCCTTCTCATCAGGAATCCACCCTGTTCTTGGTACACTATGAATTTGTGTTTAGAAGATGCTAATACTTTCTTCAGATTTGCCCCCTACACCCATATTTATTTTTCCTGCTCTTCCATGAAGTTACATTTAATATACATACATAAGTTTATGGGACATTCAAAGGTCAAGGAAGAGCACTTTAGAAAATGAACAAGACTTGGTAAAAGATGGTCCTGGATGTTTAAGAAAGACTAACAAAACAGTGTGCAAAAGCAGATAGAGGCCTGATCTGAGGGGATCATTAATTGGATGAAAGTTAATTTAGATTAAGTCCTGGAAGAATCAATGGAAAAAGACTTAGAATTAACCCTTGTATTTAGAAGATACTTTTTAGGTCATTTTGCAAGCAATGACAATCTGAGGATGTAGAGTGTGAAAGTCATTTGCTTTTCGATACCAGCCAGGAAATTATCTTTTCTATCCTCTACTCTGAAATCATATAATGATTTTAAGAAAATAAATTTTCAAATGCAACCCAAAGCCAAAGATCCAACTGAGGCCCAGTCAATCTCTGGTAAATGATGAAAGAAAATATTTTGGTAAGAAGAATTTTAAAAAAGCCTGAACACTCCTGCCCCCTGGTATATCCACATATTCTCTCAGCTGTTGAAACACTAATCCAGGTTCTGCTGTGAAGTGACTTTGCATATATCATTAAATCTTTTGACTTTATGAAGGGGAGTCCATTGAATTATACTTCACTGGTCAGAGACAAACAGTTTGGTAGAAATTCATGAATAAGTAGGATTTGAAATGGAAGAATATGTCTAAATAAGGCTTGGAGATTGAAGAGGCCATGTGGCAAGGGATGTGGGCAGGCTGCAGGAAGCAAGAGCTTACAGCCAGCAAGGACATAGGATCTCAGCACTACCATCTAAGAAACTGCTTCTGCAGAACCCCATGAGCTTGGAAGAGAAATCCCTGCTCTGGAGATAATGTAGCCCTACTGACTCCATTATTTTAGCTTTGTAGGAACCTTAGAAGAGAGCCATCCACATTGTACCCAGATTTCTGATCTATAAAACTCTGACCTAATAAATTGCTAATTACTTAGGAAATGACAGAAATTTAATATATATATTATATATATATATTTGTATGAAAATGAACCACATGGTAAAAGGGAAATCATAAATCCAGTTAGAAGAAATTATCATCCCATTTAGCTCATGGCCAAATGTTGCGTCTGCAACATTTGCGTCTCTCTCTTCTCATGCAACAAGTTGTGCTATGTGCCCCTTTTACCCACAAATGATTTCCTGACATGTGACCACATCCATGTTGAATACTGTGCTATGAAAATACAAGTAAGAATAGAAGTAGATTTGAAGATTGTCAGGATCTCTCCACTGGTTTACATGGCAATGCTTTCTGTCAATTGAGGATATTCTAGACAAGGCTTTTGCTAAGAGAGGTCAGTGAACTGGGGACATCCCAAGTCGACATGAACCACGCCTCTGCCTGCAACTTTGCTTTAAAAGTTTCTGATTCCTAAATGTGGATGACGCCTTCTACATGGGACAACATGGCAATGTTTGCCTTTTTTTCTTATCTAAGAAAAAAACTTTCTTATTCTTCCATTTTTAATAGAATTTATAATTCTAAGTGTTTGATTTAATATTGTATACTCCTGTTTTTCAAATGGTAATAAATTATCTTAATTAATTATATGTAAAATCAACTTGGCAAATATATTTGCCTAGCATAGCTCACACTTCCCCATGCTCTTGTGTGGGAGCACTTGGCAAAATTTCTCCATTGAAGACCTAAACTCAGCCTAGGCTCTAAATACATAAGGGCCAATTCATGTGCAGCCAGATCTAACATGGGTTATAAAACAGTTCTACATAATCCATGGAATTGTTGTTCCCTTTGTAGCTACTAAGCCCCAATGAATATGCTCAATTAGTTTGGGCATGATTGGATGAATATAATGAGTTAGCAAATTGTTAATATGAAACCAAAATTTATTTCTAACGTTGAAATAATGAGATTTGTTGCCAAAATCATAAAATATTGATGTTCAGAAGAAAACATTATGCTATTCCCTTAAAATGTGAGCACTGTATTAGCAGTGACCATGACACTATCCAGTAAAGTTCACACAATATTCCTGCAAAAAATTCATGAAAATTAAATGCATGTGGTATCCTGGATTGGATTCTAGAAGAGGAACAGGATAAGAGTAAAAAGTTAGTTAAATCTGAATGACGTCTAGAGTAAAGCTATTAACATTGTACCAATGTAAATCTCTTACTTTGACTAATGTAACATGATTACGTAAGATGTTAACATTAAAGGGAAGTGGCCGAGGTTCTGTGGTAACTCTCTGTACAACATCTGAAAACTTTCTATAAATTTAAAATTTCTAAAAATAAAATTTTATTTAATAAAACACATGGAGAGATAGTTCAGTAAAGCTGAGGTTCGCTAAAGGTGAAGTCATGTAAGACAAACCTACTCTAAAGCCAGACCCCATCAGGAATGACATTAAAACTCTTGCTCCAGACATTCAGCATCTCCATTTGCAAGGGAGAGTTGCACACTATTTGCAAATGTGCTTCTTTGACACCTGAGTTTCCTTACCTCATTGGACCCTTTGGTGCAAACAAACCTACTTTAGAGCAAACTCTTTAACCAGGGTAAGTGTCCTACAGGGTTGACACAAAGGTTTTCCCAGGGTTCATGGCCAAGAAGAAGTTAAATGGAATGTATTTCTAGATTTATGTATTCTGCTCTAATTCTTTCCTAAAGTGGATCTTCCCAAGAACAGTCAAGTTGTGCTGCTGACTCTCGTTTCCCACCTCAATGTGCACAAACACCCTTAACTACTTTACTAATATAAATGAGCACTCACACATCTTACCATGGGCATTTCCATGGGATCCAAAATCTGTGCAGCAAGAAATGCAGGGATTTTTCACAGACCCATGTTGTTCAATATTAAGAAAGTAAATGACTCTAGAAACTGGCAACTGTCCTGTAGTGCCAAATGTTTCACACTCAACAAACTGAAGGAAGATCTAATTGAATTGTCAGCCCAAATATTCCAATTTACAATAGTGGAATTTCAAAATTCTTAGCTTAAAGGAAGATCTAACTAAATTGTCAGCTCAAATATTCCAACTTGTAATTACGGAATTTCAAAATTCATAGCCTGAGTCTACATTTTTTTCTTCTAGATTTTACTAACACAGTGTTTGCAAACTTTGCTTTTAGTACTTGCAACTAGCTAAACACTACAATCTCAAGTTTTCCCACTTCCTTGAATAACAGAATTAAAGATTTCTGACTAATTTTGAATATAATTTGAAGAAATTTTACAAGATTTCTTTATAAAATGTCCATTAACATAGAATACACTTAGGTTTCTTTATGTATTTCTACAAAGGCTCAAAATTTCTGAAAATTAAACTGTAATTAATAGCAAAGGTAGAAGGTGTGGACTGGATTATTTTGTTTTTACTCAATATCAAAATTGTGTAAGTCCCTATTCAGTTACTCTGTGTGTGCATGTGTGTGCATGTGTGTAGAGACATGTATCCTTAAATATATATATATTTATAAAATATATGTATTATAATATTTATGTATATAAAGCATTTGTAAATGTTGATAACTACAGTTTCTTAGAGTCTATTCCAAGGTTGCTTGGATCCAAGTATGAAGAGGTTTCTACAAAAATCAATTAAAAGAAAATCTCATCATCTTTGATTTCTTAGATTGAAAAGAAAATTATTCTTACCACATTTTGCTTTGCAGAAATTTGTCCTATCGATACCACACACATTGATCAGTTGTCTTCAATAGTGAAATTTTACTGAATGTATAATAGTATTCTTAGTAATAGGAGATATTTGGCCCCCAGCCGAAGGAGTTTTCAGAAACTTTTTTTTTTTGTCCTCTCCTCCTCCCAGAATTCATACCCACCCAGCATCTCAGAATGCAAAATAGGGTCACTGCAGACGGCATTAGTTAAATAAAGATGAGGCTGCCCTGGAGTGGGGTACCGAATCCAGGGACTGGTGTTTTTCTAAGGAGGGGAGGCGTGCATACTCAGAGCCATGGAGGAAGGCGGTGTGAAGACGGGCAGAGAGGCAGGTGCCCAAACGCCGAGCACCACCAAGGACTGGGAGCCACCGGGCATGGATGGGCTCTCCCTCACAACATCTGAGGGCGCGGCCCTGCCGAAACCTGAATTTTGGTCTCCTGCCTCCAGAACTTGAAAGAAGACAGTCTTGTAGTCGCAAGTGTACTCTTGCAGCCGTCTACGCTGTCCAGGTGCAGCTCAGGCCCACCAGAAGCGGTGCATATGTGCTGGCCACAGCGACACCAGATGCCGGCCAGGGACAGCCGCAGAAGAACCTGCCTTTGAAGAAGTCTCCCGGGTGGGGACCACTGCAACAGACTCAGCATCACACCTGAGTGGCACGCCCCAGGGAGGGATGCTTGATTCGTTGTCTGGGGTTCCACAGGAAGGGAGAGTCCTCGGGTGGCACACTGGGGGACATAGACTCCCACACGCCAGGTGCTCAGTTCACCCTCACAGCAGAGCCCTTATCACGGGGGGCACCCAAATGGCCCTGGTGTTGTGGTCCATGATGGACTGCGGGGGCCGCAGCGTGGCTCGGCCCAATGTCGTGGCCAAACTCGCGGACTGCCACCGCGTGCAGGTCCATCTAGAAAGATTTTAAAAATTGGATGAAAAATGAAATAGGTATTGAATTAAACTGTTCTCTAATGGAAGCATCTGAGGTTATTGAAGTAAAATAGACACCATTGAGCTGTTTTCAAAACCATTCTTCTCCTAATGGAACCAAAAAAAAAAAAAAAAAGTTGCTTTACATTTAATACTTACACAAGAAAACATGGAATTAAAGTTTAGCAAAATTAATATAGAAGAACCCCTATTTGATCTAAATGAAATCTCATGTATGAGAGATACTTAAAGAAACCTTCAACACATACATGTGGTAAACTGGTGTTAGGACTAGTGCTATTTAAATAAAAATTCCCCTGAGAAACACATGCTAGGATTCTGTCACTGATGTGTATTCTGGCTCCAATGTGATGAGCCCTCATGTCATACAGTAAATGTCAACAGAACTTTAGTGCAAGTTATACATCTGTTGTCTTCTACTTATTGTTGAAGAGAAAATCAATAGTTAATTTTTCCTTGAGCATTCACTTTTATTTTCTGTTTTCATTGCTGCCCAAATATTTCCTTGTGAAATAAAATACTGGTACGAAACTATAAAATAGTAATGATTTACACCATACAGTAAATGACAGAACCACTTTAGCAAAATAATTTATGTTGCCCTCTACTGCTTCCAAGGCAGGACTCCTGAGTCTCTTCTCCAGCAAATAGTTTAGATTTGTCTAATATATAATTTCCAGTGTTTTCCACTATTCATGCCATGTTCAACCTGGTATCTTTGTGCATCAAGGTGAACACAGCACAGACTAAGGCCAGTGTATCCAAGGAATGGAGGGATAGATGCATCAAATATTTCAACCATCATCTTCTGAGACTAAATGGAGTTAGCTTTACCAAGATGAAAAGGAAAAGGGCCAGGAAAACAAGAAGGGTTATTGCAGGTCTCTCTCTGATTTAACCACAAGGTAGAAAGAAAGCTCTGTTCTCTACACAGAGATATCATTAAATAAGATGATAGCAGAAGCTAGAAGCAAAAAATAATAATAATAATAATAGACAAAAGAGCATTAAAACCATCATGATTTTCTTTTAAATTGTAGCTATTATTGACCCTTTCTGAGATAATAAAAAATCTGGGACAAATGCTAAACTGGAAAGTATACTACAATATGTATATAAAGCAGGACTTTTCAGATATCCTTGTAAAGAGAAGTTTGAGGAATACACAAAAGTATTTAACCTCTGAAAGTTTACCAGGGTCACATATATAATCAAATAAGATCATCTCAGTATCACAGATTAGCTGCATATCAGAATCAGGTGGCAAACTAGTTGAAAATATGAATCTTGAGCCATATGTGGACAAACTGGTCTCAGTTCCCAGAATTGGAATTTGGGAATCTGTTCTGAGCAAAGTAACCTGATTTGTAGCCTGTATGCACAAGTCTGTGAATGGGCATTTAGAAACAAACACTGCAACACAGAAGATGTCCCAATGACATCAAGGACAAAAATAAAATGTTTTTAGCATGATTTTATGAAGATGGAGATATATAAAGTGTAACATGATAATCATTATAATTATCTTAATTGTAAAGTAATGACAACCTAGCTAAAGATTGAAAAAATGACTATGTGATTTTGAAATTAAAGATCTAACTCCAGGATATCCGGGCAAGATGGCATCATTTTAAGTGTGAACTCACCATCTGTCTTGCAAAAAATGGCTGAGTAGGGGCAAGATTCTGCCCGAGTGAGCTGTTTGGGAAATTCACAGAGCAGGCAGCTTCAGGGCATTGATCTGGAGAGAGCTGGAGAAAGAGATAAAGTGCTCAAGGTAAAATCCTGAGGTTTTTACCTCTGAGGCTGGAAAGTGCAGGACGGCTAAGCCCCAGTCCCAAGGCAAAGCCACAGCGAGCCAGAGCCCCTGACTCCCGCCAGCCATCCAGCGGGATGGAGCATACTACAAAAGTGAAAGGGTTCTGGCAAAGGGTGGAGAGGAGTTTCTTTTCTGTAGGTTTGGTTGCCTGGACCCTCTTTGAGCTTTGAGGAACATACTATCTGGCTGAATGTGGCACCAGGAGGAGGGGAGAGATGAATCTGCGGAGGCAACCTGATTTCCCTAACGGCTCTGGAATGGATAAATTTGGCCTGAAGAGGGTGGAGACAGGCAATTGACTATTTCTGTGCTGAAAACTATCAAAATTTCAACCCCCTTAAGGGAGACGGGCAGTAGGAAGTGCTTAATAAGCATTTAAGAGCCTATTTAGGGTCCCCTAGGAGGAGTGGGTTGTCTGGAAAAGGGTTGAGAGTCATTTTTTTGTAGTGAGTTGAGTCACCAGGGTACCATTTGAATTTTAAAAGGGAACTAAACCTGACGGGGAATCACCTCACACAGGCTGTTGAGTCCTGCTGCCCTGAGACAGAAATTAATAAGAATAGAAAAAGGGCAGGGACAGACTGCTAATCGGCAGGAATTGATCCAACTGCAAATAGTCAACGTGCTTAAGGGAAAGTGACTGGATAGCATTCTGAAGAGCTAACTGACCCAACCAGAAAGTTTAGCACACTGGAGGAGTTTCCACCTTGAGTATACAAGGTCCCTAGTTCAATTTCTGACTCCTCTTATAATAGTGATCCACCAGCATATCAAACATCCAGCTGATACTTTAGGATAGGGAAAACACAGACATTATTTTTGTATTATCTTCTATTAAAAATTTAACTTACTTTACTGACTAAAACCTGCTTCAAAACCTGCAGAGGGAAGCTTGCAAGGTGATTTATTGATGAATACTGGCAGCCTGAGAAGCTCCACAAGGGCCTAAGATGGAAGGCTGTGCTTCCTTAGTTTTTGTTTGACTACTTGCTTGTGTGTGTGTTTGTTTTTTGTTGTTGTTTTGTTTTCTTGTTTTTCTTTCCTCTTCCCCTGCCCTTTTTTTTCTTTAGTTAGGTGCTGCTGACTTGTTTCTTCTATGCTGTGTTTCCTCTTCCTTAATTTCCCCTTCTCTCTAAATACAGATTTTGTCTACCAATGTTATCTCTTTTCCTATCTTCATCTTTCTATCTTCTGCTTTCTGTTGTTCTTCTTACATTCTTCCCCTCTTTATTCAGTCCTCAATTTTTCTGGTTTTTATTTCCATCTTGTCTATTCTGTTTTCTTTCTTTTATTAACTTTTTTTCTTTTTGTCCTGTCTTTTCTCTTTCCCTCTCTATTAATCATTCTGGCCTTTTAATTCATTCTATATATTTTTCTCTATTTAGTTTCCCATTTCACTGTAGGTACACCACTTTTTTATTCATATCACTCTACACTGCTTGCATGAATTAAATATTCATTTTCCTAATTCATATACAGATCCTCTTCTAACTTTTACTGTTATTATTACTATTATCCTTTTTCTTTTCTGACCTCTTTCACTTTCTCTGGCCTTAATCTTTTTCCTTCAAGGGAACATAGAAAACAGCAAGGAAATAGAACAAAAAGAACAAAGTGTCAAAGAGAAAACTTAACACACACAAAAAATCAGCAGCTAAATAAAACTCTAGAGTAGAGAGAGAAGCCAATCAACTGAATAAACCCATCAAGATAAAAAGATGACTGGAGGGCAACAAAAAATTACAAACCATACCAAGAAACAGGAAAGCATGGCTCAGTCCAATGAACAAATTAAAAACCATGAAGAGATGTATAACATTGCAAAATTAATCAAAGCTGTCCAAAAAAATATCATGGACCAACTTAATGAAGTGAAGGAAGAGATTAAGGATATTAAGAAGACACTGGGGGCAGATGTGTCTCAAATGGTTGGGCATCTATTTCCCATATGAAGGGATGTGGATTTCATCCCTGGGACCTCTTGGCAAAAGAAAGAAAAATATAGAAGGTGTGTGGGTGAGCCACCAAGCCTCTGTGAGAGGGTGAGTCACCCTGGCCCCACGAGCTGGTGAGCCGCCCAAGCCCCACCTAACCATGGAGCAAGATGATGATGTAACAGGAGAGTGACACAAGGGAGAGCCAAGACAAGATGCACCAAGAAACTAGGAACTGATGTGGCATAGGCAGTAGGATGCCTCTTTCCCACATTGGAGGTTCCCAGGATCAAATCCTGGTGAAGACAGGAGAAGATGGATAAGAGGAGAGGGCAGGGAACAGACACAGAAAATTGCCCAATGAATGGACACAAAACAGCGAAAACAGGGGGAGGAGGGGGCTTAAAATGGATTAAAAAAGTAAAGTAAATTAAAAAATCTTAAGTTTAAAAAAAGAAGACACAAGGAGAACATACTGAAGAAATTGTAAATATACATAAAATGATAACAGATATGATGGTGATGAAAGGCATAATCCAAGAAATCAAAAACACACTGGAAGCACATAACAGCAGATTTGAACAGGCAGAAGTAAGAATTAGTGATGTGGAAGACAGTACATCAGAAATCAAACAGATAGTAGAACAGATAGATAAAAAGAAAGAAAAAAAATTCCAGCATGGACTTAGCGTTTTGAACGACAAGACAAAATGCCCAAAAATATGCATTATAGGCACCCTAGAGGGAGAAGAGAAGGACAAGGGAACAGAAGGAGTGTTGGAGGAAATAATGACTGAAAAGTCCCCAACCCTATTGAAAGGGATGGATGTACATGTCCAGGGAGTGTAGCACACCCCAAACAGTATAAATCCTAACAGGCCTACACCAAGACATATATTTGTCAAACTGTCAAATGCTCAAGACAAAGAGAAAATATGGAAGGCATCAAGAGCAAAGTGGACCATCACATAAAAGGGAATCTCAGTAAGATTAAGTGCCGATTTCTCATCTGAAACCATGGAAGCAAGAAGGCAGTGGTATGACATAGTTAAAGTACTAAAAGAAAAAAAAAACTTCCAGCCAAGAATTCTCTATCCAGCAAAGCTGGCATTTAAAAATGATGGAGAGTTCAAAATATTCAAAGATAAACAGAAATTAAGAGAGTATGCCATTAAGAAACCTGCCCTTCAAGAAATACTAAAGGGAATTCTTCAGACTGAAAGGAAAAAACAGGAGAGAGAGAGTTGGAAGAGAGTGTATGAACAGCTAAACAGACAAAAAGAAAATTAAAACAATGTATGACACACATAAAACCAAAGAAAATATTGCTAATACAATTAATTTCTTGGCAGTAATAACACTGAATGTTAATGAATTAAACTCACAGGTCAAGAGACACAGAATGGCAGAATGGATATGGAAATATGAACTGTCAATATGCTGCCTAAAAGAAACCCTACTTAGGTCCAGGGATTCAAGAAGGCTGAAAGTGAATGGTTAAAAAACAATCTTACAAGCAAACAATAACCAAAAAATGGTGAGAGTAGCTATAGTAATATTGGATAAAATAGACTTTAAATGCAAAACTATTATAAGAGACAAACACAGATACTATATATTAGTAAAAGAGGTAATCTTTCAAGAAAAAAGAACAATCATAAACATTTATGCACCTAACCAGGGGACCTCAAAATATATTGGGCACACCCTGTAAAATTTAAGTGGAGAAATAGATGCCTCTACATTTATAATGGGAGACTTTAATACACCATTATCACCCTTAGACAGAACATCTCAACAGAGAATCAATAAAGAAACAACGATTTTGAATAATACATTAGAGGATATGGATCTAATAGATATATCCAGAAAACTACACCCAAATACAAAGGGATATACATTCTTCTTAAATACATATGGATCATTCTCCAAGATACTCCATATGCTAGGCCACAGAATAATTCTCAATTAACTCTGAAATATTGAAATCATACAAAGTAATTTCTCTGACCACAATGGAATGAACCTGGAAATCTGTAAAAGCCAGAGAACCAGACTAGGCACAAAGATATGAAAGTTAAACAGCACACTCTTAGACAAACAGTGGGTCGAGGGAGAAATCTCAAAAGAAATCAGTAACTACCTTGAAACAAATGAAAATGACAGTAAAACATATCAAAACCTATGGGACGCAACAAAAGCTGTACTGAGAGGGAAATTCACAGCCATAAATGAATATATCAAAAAGAAGAAAGAGCTAAAAGTGAAGATATAACTGCACACCCGGAGGAACTAGAAAAAACAAAAACAAACTAACCCCAAAGGAAGTAGAAAGAAGGAAATATCAAAGAATAGAGCAGAACTAAATGAAATAGAAAATAAGAAAGCCCTAGAAAAAATAAACAAAACCAAAAGCTGGTTCTTCAAGAAGATCAGCAAAATTGCCTAACCCGTAGCCTGACTAACAAAGAAAAAGAGAAAGCAGAAGCAAATACACAAAATAAGAAATGAGGAATAGGATATCACCACAGACACCACAGCAATAAATAGTGCTATAAGAGGATAGTTTGAAAAATTATATGCCAACAAGAAGGATAATTTAGAGAAAATGGAAAAATTCCAAGAAACACACAAGCAGCCTACATTGACAAAAGAAGAAATTGATGAACTCAACAGACCAATTGCAAGTAAAGAGATAGAATCAGTCATCAAAAACCTCCCAACTAAGAAGAGCCCCAGACCAGATGGTTTCACAGGGGAATTCTACCAAACTTTCCAGAAAGAACTAACACCAATCCTGTTTAAATTCTTCCAAAAAATAGAAGTAGAAGTAACATTGCCTAACTTCTTCTATGAAGCTAAAATTACCCTAATAACAAAGCCAAACAAAGACACACACAAGAAAGGAAAATTACAAACCAATCTCTCTAATGAACCTAGATGCTAAAATCCTCAACAAAATAGTTGCTAATCACATTCAACAACACATCAAACAAATTACACACCAGGACCAAGCGGTTTTCATCCCGGGTATGCAACGATGGTTCAACATAAGAAAATCAATCAATGTAATATACCACATAAACAGATCAAAGAAAAAAATCACATGATCATCTCTATAGACTCAGAAAAAGCATTTGACAAAATGCAGCCCCCTTTCTTGATAAAAACACTCCAAAATGTAGGAATAGAAGGAAACTATCTGAACATGAGTAAAGGTATATATGAAAAACCCACAGCTAACATCACATAAAATGGTGAAATCCTAAAGCTTTCCCTCTAAGATTGGGAACAAAATAAGGAAGCCCACTATCACTGCTCATATTTAACAATGTCTTAGATGTGCCTGCACGACAGTGATGCAAGAAAAAGAAATAAAAGGCATCGAAACTGGAAAACACGAAGTAAAAATTTCAATATATGCAAATAACATGATACTATATATAGAAAGCCTTGAGAAATCTATAACAACGCTTCTAGAACTTATAAATAAGTTCAGTAAAATCACAGGTGTAAGATCTATTATCAAAAATCAGAAGAATTTCTCTACACCAATAACAAGCAAACTGAGGAGGAAATCAAGAAAAAAATACCATTTACAATTTTAACTGAAAAAATCAAATATCTAGGAATAAATTTAAAGATGTAAATGACTTATATACAGAAAACTACACAGCACTGTTAAAGGCCATCAAGGACAACTTAAATAAATGGAAGAATATTCCCTGTTCATGGATAAGAAGACTAAACATCACTAAGATGCATATCCTACCTAAATTAATCTACAAATTTATTGCAATCCCAATAAAAATAAGCACAGCATTTTTTACTGAATTGGAAAAACTATGAAATTTATTTGGAAGGGCAAGAAACTCTGAACACCCAAAGACATATTGAAAAACAATAATGAAATCAGAGGAATAACACTACCTGTCTTTAAAACATTCTAGAAAGCTACAGTGGTCAAAACTGCATGGTATTGCCACTAGGATAGACAGACTGACCAATGGAACCGAATTGAGAGTTCTGATATAGATCCTCGCATATACAGTCTTCTGATATTCAACAAGGCCACCAAGACCACTGAACTGGGAAAGAATGGCCTCTTCAACAAACGATGCTTGGAGAACTGGATGTCCATATCCAAATGAATGAGAGAGGAAAACCATTGCACGCCTTATACAAAATTCAACTCAAGATGTATCAATGATCTAAATATAAGAGCCAAGACCATAAATGACTTGGTATATAATGTAGGGAAGCATATACAAGACCTTGTAATAGGAAATGGCTTCATGAACTTCACACTCAAAACACAAGCAACGAAAGAAAAAATACATATTTGGGACCTCCTCAAAATTAAAAATTTTTGCCCCTCAAAGGATTTTGTCAAGAAAGTGAATAGACAGTATACCCAATGGGAAAAAATATTTTGTAACCATATATCTAATAGAATCCTTTTATCCAGCATATATAAAGAAATCCTATATCTCAAAAATAAAAAGACAAACAACCCATTTAATAAATGGGCAAGTGATTTGAACAGACACTTCTCCAAAGGAGAAATACAAATAGATAAAAAGCACATGAAAAGATGCTCAACATCACTAGCTATTAGGAAAATGCAAATCAAAACTACAGTGATATAGCATCTTACACCTATTAGACTGGCAGTCATTGAAAAAACAGAGAACTACAAGTTTTGGATAGGATGTGGAGGAATGGGAACTCTCATCCACTGCTGATGGGAATGTAGAATGGTCCAGACATTGTGCAGGACAGTGTGATGGTTCCGCAAAAAACTAATAATATATCTGCAATGTGACCCAGCAATTCCACTGCTGGGTATATACCCAGAAGAACTGAAAGCAAGGACACAAACAGATATATCTGTACACCAGCATTTTTCACTAATGCCAAAAGTTGAAATCAACCCAAATGCCCATCAACAGATGAATGGAAAAACAAAATGTGGCTTATACATACAATGGAATATTACTCAGCTGTAAGAAGGAATACAGTACTGAAACATGGGATAATATAGGTGAATCTGGAAGACCTTATGTTGAGTGAAGCAAGGTGGGCACTGAAAGACTATTATCACATGACCTTACTGATATGAATTAAGCAAATTGAGCAGATTCACTGAGCTGGAGTCTTAAAGACATGTTATCAGGAGATAAAGAGGGATTCGAATATGCTAAGCCAATGCTTAATATGGGCTAAATCTATAATAAGGTGGAAGGGTGTCATTTGGCAGTGGAGGGGATGATGGTTGTGCAGGAATGTGAGCTCGGTTGACGGTGCTGGAATGTGAGGGTCATCAGTGTGGGGGCCTGGGTTGGACTCTTCATGGAACTGGGGGCTCAGCTGGAGGGTTGAGCAGGTGAACTCTGGATATTTGTATATCCGTGTTTTAAACTAAAGCGATGGGAATGCTTTTTCACAAATATTGCAGAAGAGGGTCCCTGCTGCAGGTTGTTGGTATGGGGATATAGGGGAAAGGGTGTACCTGGGGAATGCTTCTGTGGTATATGAATGTGTTCATCTTGTCTATAAAGTGTTATCTTGGTGGGTAGAGACCCACACAATAAACAAAAGAAAATTAAACTCCCATCCTCGGGAGTACTGCCACATTCTCAAATAGAGTGGGCAGAATCTCTCAAGTACATAGGCAGTGACTGATAAAAGTAAACCAACCAGTATGTCAAGTCCTCAATATTAATTAAAGTGTGCTTGAACCTTCTTCTTCAAAAATTGAAACTTAGTGGTTGCCAGAGGTTCTGAGAGGAGGGAGAGGGAAGAGAAAGTGTAACATGGGGAGTTTGGGGACAATGGAATTTTTCTGCATGATATTGCAATGATGGATACAAGCTTTTATACATTTTGTCAAAAACCTATGAAATTATGCTTGCAAAGGTAGGTCATAATATCAACTAAAGACAGTGCTTTGTAGCAATGCTTCAATGTGCGTTCATCAATTGTAACAAATGTGCCACATTAATGAAAGATGCAGTTAATGGGGGAAAATGCGGTAAGGGTTTTGGGTCAGGTATATGGGAATCCCCTGAATTTTCAATGTAACATTTATGTTAAAAAGCTCCTTTAAAAATAAAGAAAAAAATGACATAGCAAATATTTACTTACACACGATTTTAGGTTTCCACCAACTAGAACGCAAGCAGTTATTTTAAGCCTTAGACATAGTACAAACTAAATAATTATATCTTGAGTGAATAACATCAATGCTGTACTATCAGTATTGTTTAAAATATCTACATTGTTAATGAAAAGAGCTGTGGTATTGGTAAGAATGCTCAGTGTATTTGGTTCAGATATGTTGGACCTATCTTAGATCAAAATTTCATTAACTCCAGTAATATATGATGGTACAAAAATAATGCAAGATTTTCTGGGGTTTTTCTAGTTTTATAGTGTGACATTGTGCTTGGTAATTAAGTGTTAATTTAAAAGATTCATCCTCCATCACAAAATGGAATAAGGTATCTAAAGGATGAATTTAAAAAGGAGGTTGAAAATAGATGGAAATTGTCCTGGGGAAAGCTTTCACATGTATCTAGAGTGATATGGTTAAATAATAAGAGAATTGCAATTGAAAGAATGAATATCACTGAAAAACAGAAAGAAAAGAAAAGGACACTAAAGAAAGAGGTAGGGAAGTGTATTAGTCAGGCTTGTCTTGGGAAACAGAATCAACAGGAAATATCTGTCAATAATATGAGATTTTATAAGTCCCTCATGCGACCATGGGGATGCACAAGTCCAGGTTCCTCAGGCACACTGCAAACCAGGGGCTCCAATGAAAGTCCGATGAAAGGTCCTTGATGAGATTCTCAGAGACGTTGGCTGTCCAACAATGAGCTGGGAAATTCTCTCTGAATTTTGAAATCACTTCCCCTTTTAAGGCATTCAACTGTTTGGATAAAAGTTTCACACATTTATGATGCAATCTCCCAATTGATGCAGATGTAATCAGCCATCCACGCAGTAAACTCACAGGTGATTGAAGTCCATAAATTCTCTTGTATTACAATTAGCTCAGTGCTTGCTGGACCAAATACCTGGACACAATTACCTGGCCGAGTTCACACATTAGCCTAACTATCACAGTCCACCCCTTGTCAACTTGGCAACCATACTTAGTCTCTAACCATACTTAGTCTCTAAGTAAAAACAATAACAGACAAGCATACATATGTATTTTCACCTAACAATGTTCAACTCCCCTGCATACAACTGGAAATACATTAATTCCCCACAGTATAGGGTGCAAGTCCTTGGGTAATATTCACTCTTAAACTTGATATCCTTAAATATTATGACGTGGAATTAATACAACTTTTCATATGATAGGTGAAAATGTTGGGGAAGAAAAAAAGAAATTTGTTTTGTGTATATATACAATCATACTCATAATGAAACAAGGAAGAAGAGTTCATGACTATTACAGTCCTCGTTTCTATAATTGGTCACGTGGACAAAGTTCATATTTATCACCACCTTCTTCCAATACACATTCCATGTTCCCATTACCTTCAGAAAGCATATCAGCTGGCCGTGGCTTTTTGCCTGGTGGGGTGACCCCAACTTACATTTCCGAAGTTTCTGGGCCATTGTTAGTCCTACTTGAATTGGTTTGTTGCAGTTTTCTATTGACTTTAATCACAGGCCATGACAGTACTAGGAGACGCCCTAGAGGATCTCCTACATTCCAGGCAAACTCTTCTTTACCCCCATTATGTAGATGTAGTCCCATTTCCCCTTGATAGTCAGGATCAATCACCCCAGCCACTAAAATAATTCCCTCCTTTGCCTGTTGATTCATAGCTAAGAGAAGCCCAAGTGGCCAGGTGGTGGTCTTAACTTCCAATTCATTGGAATCATTGTTATGTTCCCTGGTGGAAGCACTCCTCCTTTTGGGACTGAAACCTGTAAACAAGCAGAACTTAAGGTTGCAGAGACAGGAAGCAAAATCACTAAGGTTAATTGTGAGTGATGCCACTCTCATTTCCACCCCTTGAACCTGGACCTATGAATCCTGTTTATGGGAGAAACAGCACCATAGATAGGACTCTGATTCAGAGCATACACAGCCTCCTGGAGAACATTGCCCCAGCCCTGCAAAGTATTGCCATCTAGTTGGCACCGTAATTGAGTCTTCAAAAGGCCATTCCACTGTTCTATTAATCCATCTGCCTCAGGGTGATGGGGAACATGGTAAGACCAGTGAATTCCATGGGCATGTGCCCATTCCCGCAAAACATTTGCTGTTAAATGGGTTCCTTGATGATAAGCAATGCTGTGCGGAATGCCATGGAAGTAGATAAGACATTCGGTAAGTCCATGGATGGCAGTTTTGGAAGAAGCATTGCATTCTGGAAATGAAAACCCATAGCCAGTGTGTGTGTCTTTTCCAGTTAAAACAAATTGCTGCCCCTTCCATGGTGGAAGTGGTCCAATGTAGTCAACCTGCCACCAGGTACCAGGCTGGTCACCTCAAGGAATGGTGCCTTATTGGGGGCTGAGTGTGGGTCTCTGCTGCTGGCAGATTGGGCATTTATTAGTGGCTCTAGCCAAGTCAGCCTTGTAGATGGGAAATCCATGTTGCTGAGCTCATGCATAACCTCCATCCTTACCTCCATGGCCCCTTTGTTCATGAGCCCATTGGGCAATGACAGGAGTGGCTGGGGAAAGAGGCTTAGCATTAGCGACAGAGCAGGTCATCTTAACCACTTGATTATTAAACTCTTCCTCTGCTGAAGTAACCCTCTGGTGAGCATTCACATGGGACACAAATATGTTCATATTTTTTGCCCATTCAGAATGGTCTATCCACACAGCTCTTCCCCAGACCTCTGTGTCACCAATTTTCCAATCATGTTCCTTCCAAGTCCCTGACCATCCAGCCAAACCATTTGCAACAGCCCATGAATCAGTGTACAAACACACCTCTGGCCATTTTTTCTTCCATGCAAAATGGAAAACTAGGTGCACTGCTCTTAGTTCTGCCCACTGGAAGATTTTGCCCTCACCACTATCGTACAAGGATGTCCCAGAAAAGGACTGCAGTGCCGCAGATGTCCACTTTTGGGTGGTACCTGCATATCTTGCAGAACCAACTGTAAACCAAGCCTGAGTTTTCTCATCCTCAGTCAACTGATTTTAATGGATTCCCCAAGAGGCCAAAGCTGTTGCCTTGGAAAGAGAAAGTAACATGGCAGGCATGGTGACCATGGGCATTTGGACTACTTCCTCATGTAACTTATTTGTGCCTTCAGGACCTGCTGAAGCCCTTTCTCATATATAATACTTCCACTTTATTATGGTTGTACACACCCAAATTTATGGTTTGGTGGGTCAGACAATACCCAGCTCATGAGAGGCAACTCACATCTCATGGTATCTTGATGGCCCACGGTTAAGCATTCAGTTTCTACTAAGGCCCAGTAGCAAGCCAAAAGGTGCTTCTCAAAAGGGGAGTAGTTATCTGCAGAGGATGGCAAGGCTTTGCTCCAAACTCCTAATGGTCTGCATATTGATTCCCCTATAGGGGCCTGCAAAAGGCTCCAGACAGCATCGTAATTTACCACTGAAACTTCCAGCACCATTGGATCTGCTGGATAATATGGTCCACGTGGTAGTACAACTTGCAGAGCAGCCTGGACCTGTCGCAGGGCCTCCTCTTGTTCTGGTCCCCAATCAAAACTATGCTGAAAAACCAGGAACTAAGGTGGCACAGGTGGTAGGATGCCTCTCGCCCACATCGGAGATTCCCAGGATCGAATCCCAGTGAAGACAGGAAGAGAAGGATGAGAAGAGAGGGCAGGAAACAGACACAGAGAATTGCCCAGCGAATGGACACAAAAAAAGCAAAAATGGGAGACGAGGGCAGTAAAAATAGATAAAAGTAAATAAATAAATAAATAAATAATATCTTAAAAACAAAACAAAACAAAAAAACTAGCAGCTTATCTGGTCACTCGGTAAATGTGTCGGAGTAGCACACCCAAATGAGGAATGTGTTGTGTCCAAAATCCGAAGAGGCCAACTAAGTGTCGTGCTTCTTTTTTGGTCATTAGGAGGGGCCAGGTGCAACAGCTTATCCTTTACTTTAGAAGGGATATCTCAACAGGCCCCACACCACTGGACACCTAGAAATTTCACTGAGGTGGAAGGACCCTTTATTTTTTTTGGATTTATCTCCCATCCTCTTTCACACAAATGCCTTACCAATAAATCTAGAGTCTTTGCTACTTCTTGCTCAGCAGGTCCTATCAACATGATATCATCAATATAATGGACCAGGGTGATGTCTTGTGGGAGGGAGAGACGATCAAGTTCCCTGCAGACAATAGAGAAAAAAGCATTTACCAGATCAACAGCTGCATACCAGTTAACAGGGGAAATGTTGATTTGCTCAAGCAATGATAACACATCTAGGACAGCAGCTGCAATTGTTGTCACCACCTGGTTAAGTTTATTATAATCTACTGTTATCCTCCAAGATCCATCTGTTTTCTGTACAGGCCAAATAGGAGACTTGAATGGGGATGTGGTGGGAATCACCACCCCTGCACTAATCTCTGAAATCCCTCCAGGAATCCAGTATTGCCATTGATTTTCTATTTTGCTAGGCAGGGTCAGTTCTAGAGGCTTCCACTTGGCCTTTCCAAACACAATAGCCCTCACTTCACAAGTAAGCAATCCAAGGTAGGAATTCTGCCAGTTACTGAGTATGTCTATTCCAATTATGCATTCTGGAACTGGGGAAATAACCACAGAATGGGTCCAGGGACCCACTGGACCCACTGTGAGACAGACCTGAGCTAAAATGCCATCAATCACCTGATCTCCATAAGCCCCTACTCTGACTGGTGGACCACAGTGACGTTTTGGGTCTCCTGGAATAAATGTAACTTCTGAGCCAGTGTCTAATAATCCCCAAAATGTGTGATCATTTCCTTTTCCCCAATGCACAGTTACTCTGGCAAAAGGCCGTAGGTCTCCTTGGGGAAAGGTAGGAAGAAGATTAACAGTAAAAATTTTTGGCAGTTTAACGGGAACCTTCCCCAAGGGGACCTGGCCTTCTTCTCATTCAAGGGGCTCTGGGTCTGTAAACTGTCTCAAGTCTAGGAGTTGATAAAGGGGCCATGATTCTCTGTATCAGTAATTTGAGTTAGGGTTGTGTTCACTCGACCTAGAACTCTTCTGCTTGGAAAGATCCAGAAGAAATTCAGTAGACTCCTAAATTTCCCTTCTAGGTACCCCATGATCTATTAGCCAACGTCATAACTCCATGAGACTGATACTGTTCTACTTGCTGCTTTGATTGTGTCTTTCATTGCGGTAGCCACGCCCTCCTTGCCTTTGGCGATTAATTGCCGATACTTGACTTTTACCAGACTGAGATCTGATCACCCCCATAGTGTTTAAGCATTCCAATTCCATTACACACATCCCCCGCCCCCTAACAGTAATATCTGGACTGCAGAGAAGAGTAACCACAGAGCTCTTCAGGGAAGATGGAGTTAGTCTTACAAATTTATTCCTTCACCGTCCTGGTTAAAGGTGTTTCCTCTGGACATTCCTGGGGTGGGTGGGCAGGTCTCAAATGGTAAATCCATTCTAGCATTCAAATCTCTGTAAGCCTTTGAATCCCCTACTCTACTGTATGCCAGGGCAAATCGGGCATCTCATCATCAGACATTCTAGGCCATCATTTGGTCCCTGCTTTAGTCAGCCACCCAAACAAACTGTTAGAGCCTTTTCTAACCTCTTGAGCTACAGCTTTGAATCCAGAATTTCTGCTTAGTGGGCCCATATCAATAAATTCAGCTTCATCCAACTTTATATTCCTTCCACCATTATCCCTTACCCTTAGTATCCATTCCCACACATATTCCCCTGATTTCTGTCTATATAAGTTGGAAATCTCATACAGTTCTTTCAGAGTATGGCATACTTCCTTATGGGTCACACTTTGTATTTCACATTTGGGGGTTTGTCGTAATTTTAGTCTAGTAATGTGTCTCAAAGACAAGAGGGGTGGGGGGGTAAGGAGAAGGATTAGGGATGTCTTACAGGCTACTGACCTCAGGGCATGCCTTTGCATTTTCTTCTGGTGAGACAAGATTAACCTCTTGAGGCAGGGGTTGGAAGACAGATTCCTCAGAGCAGACTGGAAGTTAGGCAGTGCATGCTGGAGTTTGGCTAGTATCTGCCTTGTCACTGGGAGGAGGTCCAGACTCTGGGGCAGGCTGGAGGCTGGGCATTGCATGCTGGAGTTAGGCTGGTACCTGCCTCAGGGCTGGGAGGAGGTCCAGACTCCCTAGGGCAGGCCAGAGGCTGGGCTGCAGGCTTCCGTTTGGCTGGTACCCACTTCAGGGCTGGAAGGAGGTCTGGACTCCCTGGGGCAGGCTGGAGGCTGGATGATACAAGGTTGACAAGGTATGGTCTCCACAGAGCATGCCGTTGCAGGTTTGTCTGGTAAAGTCTCAGCAGAATTTAGGGTTCCAATGTCCCCACCAATATTATCATCATCCCATATGTCTCCATCCCAATCCTCGGAGTTCCACTCCTTTCCAATCAATGCCTTCACTTTAATTGCAGAAAACCTGGGAGGTTGAGATTTTAGTTTCCTCTGTAATTCTGCTGCTTGTACAATGAGAGTCCGGGTTTGATTCTCAGATATCTTAAGTCTGTGGCTATAGGAGACAAAATTTTCTTTCAAGGCACACGTAGAAACTTTCATATCATTCATGTGGCATTTAAGTTTCAAATCTGAAGACTTTATCTTATCTCTTTCTTTTGTAACTGTATCCAGAGTATGTAGGAGGAGTCAGCCAACATCATTATGCTTTTTGACTCCACAAAATTCTGTTAAGGTATTGAAAACACTGTCACCCAGATCCTTGGTTCTTATAAGCATGGTAGAGGGGAATCCAGGGATGTTATTTTGTGTATCTCTATTGCCAACTCATGCCATGGACTGTTAGCAACCTCTTCATTACTGAAAAGGGAGTCATTAGTACCCCTGTGTCCAATTAGAGTAGAGAGCCAATTACAAAACTCCCAGAACCACCTCACACATTCCATGTTTAAGACTCTGTTCCTCAAGAACCACTCCTGATACCTTATTAGTATTAGTCAGGGTTCTCTCGGGAAACAGAATCAGCAGTAGATATCTGTCAATAATATGAGATTTTATAAGAGTCTCTCATGTGACCGTGGGGATGCACAAGTCCAGGTTCCGTAGGCAGGCTGCACACCAGGGGCACTGATGAAAGTCCGATGAAAGGTCCTTGATCAGTTTCTGGGAGTAGTTGGCTGTCCAATGACGAGCTGGGAAATTCTGTCTGAATGTTGAAATCTGTCCCCTTTTAAGGCATTCAACTGATTGGATAAAAGCATCACCCATTGATGGTGCAATCTCTCTGACTGATACAGATGTAATCAGCCATCCATTCAGTAAACTCACTGGTGATCGAAGTCCATAAATGCTCTTGTATTACAATTAGCTCAGTACTTGCTGGACCAAACACCTGGACACAATTACCTGGTCGAGTTGACACATTAGCCTAACCATCCCAGAAAGAAAAGCACTCTCATTGACACCGACACTTCTTAGGCTGGAAAAGGGTGTGTGTACAAGGAAAGAGTGAACAAGGGAGACCACCTTATATGGTGGAGGTTTTGAATAGGAAAGTTCCATTGTGGAAGGTCCAAAGTTAGAGGGTAATTGCAAAGAAAGGAGGAAAACTGGGAGAATAATGCATTAAAATATAAATTCCAGAGTCAAGGAGGGACAGGGAAGATAGGATTATCTATCAGAGTGTAAAACTCACAGCACACTTCCTTACAGGGTAGAGACAGAAGATTATCGGCTCAGACATGTGATACATGCACTTGAAACGTACAGTTCCCTGATATGCAAAATTCCTGGCCAAGTCTACAAGAACTCTAAAGGACTTTTCCTAAATAATCTCACCCAAAGAGATCCAGAAAAGGCCAAGTCCTTAACATTACCTTGGGATGGCAGACATGCTAAGGAATGAGTCAGGAGATGAATCCTATGGCCAGATAGAGGAAGTGTGCATGTTCAGAGCTGTGAGAGGAGGAAACACCTGGTGCAGCAAGGAATCTCCTACAGGCAGCCGGGGGAGTTGGTTTGTTCTCCAGGCTGAAGCACTGTGAGAGGAAGGCTGTTATCCTGCTGACAGTAATAATCTTCCAGATCTTCTGCCTGGAGCTTGGTGATGGTAAGAGTGAAATCTATTCCATACCCACTGCCATGCATTCGGTCAGGGACCCCAGTTGCCCGGACAGAGGTATAATAGATGAAAAGTTTAGAAGCCTGTCCTGCTTTCTGCTGATACATGTCTATGTATCTGCTAATAAATTGTCAATCAAGTACTGAGCTCAATCAAGTACTGAGCTTGATTGTGTCTCCTGGAGACACAATCTTGGAGGCTGGAGACTGGATAATCACATTGTCACCACTGGCCCATGCAGTCAGAATGGACAATGACTACACATTCTTATCACTTTATCATAGACATATTAAGATGCATCATTTAAAATGTGCTTTGTAATGGTTTCTAATGAAATAACAGTATTTACTTAGGTCCATTTTGGAAATAGCCATTATGTTCACTGCATATTAAAATCATTTCTCAATTGTTCAAAGATATTCTTCTGAAGACTCTGAGGCACTTTTAAATTTCTCACCAGAAATCCAGAGGAACAGGGACATGGTCCATGCAATTTCATTTGTGTACAGACAGGATCCATCCTATCATCCCATAACTCTCTGGATGCTCTTGTGTCCTGAGAAAATGCCCTTATATTGTTCGACAGTTCCCTAGCAGTCTAAGAGCCTGGGACACTCTTTAAAAAAAATTTAGCCAGAAACACCTGTAATTTGAATGGAACAAGAAACTAATCTTTGAAATAGTAGAAAAGAATGTTTCCTCTGTAATTTCTTGCCAGTGAACTACTTATATAATCCACGGGAAGCAAGCTGACAAACTGCATAGGACTTGCACATGGAGCTTAAATGCACAATGATTTCTGTGGCTCTGTTTGTGTTTAGAATTACTGATGTTACCATGTTTATCAAACCTCCTTATGATTTCACATCCTGACAATTAAGCTAATTGCAAACAGACTAATAAGAATGACTAGAACAAGCACTGTATGTTTGAACACTGCATGTTTGAGCACTGTATGCCATCTGCATGAGGGGCAGGGCCCTTGACTTACCTGATCAAATGACCATCAATACATTCTCTAATCTGTCCTTTCTGTATTGGAATCCTTTCTACCTCCTCCTGGTAGGAGCAGAGTCTCAACACACCAGCATAGCAGTCAATATACCCTCTGAATGGTCTTTAATTTGTCATTTGACTAAGAAGAACTGAGGAATAACTTAATTTTATATTTTAATTGAAAGAGAAAAACTTGGTTTCTGATATTATTATGTTGTATTTTAATTACTGTATACTTCCTATTGTTTCCTGAGGATACACTATTGAATTGGCACAGGCCTGTGTTAATACTTCCAAGAACTGAAGGACCTTAACAGATAAACTGAACAGCTCTGAGATTCTATAACCTACAAGAATACCTCACCATTACTCATCTGAAGTGTCCTTGAGCTTCATCTTTTGGCTTTTTCATCTTGCCAAGACCTCTTGCTCTATATCAATGCATTGCTTTTTCATCTTGCCAAGACCTCTTGCTCTATATCAATGCTTGGGAATACTCAGGATAAGCAGGAAGAAAGAATTCCTAGACAGTGTTTTGCAGCATCTGATAATACTTTCACATCAAGGACTTCATTTTTATAATGAATTTCTTTAAATGAAGCCATGATAGCAAATGTGGAGGTGAAATTGTGGCACTTTTTATGCTGGAGTAGGTGGAGGGAAGTAGAAACAAGGAAGTTTCGCACAGTTACAAGTGTGTGCCCTTTGCTTTCAGTAGAACTCTTAAATTTTTCACCATTCCCCTGATTTTGCAACAATGTGCCTTTTCACTTGTGTATTTACAGGCAATTTTGGGAATACACGGATATATATAGGTTCAGTTTGCAGAAATGATGGGCTTTGTTCTTCAGGTCAACAATCCTGGTGAAATAATAATACATACTGGAAAAATATAACAAAAGAAAGAAAGAAGATTAGAGAAGATTAGACAAAGGAAGAGAAGAAAAAAGAAGAGAGAGGAAGAGAAAAAAATGAGTAACTTTGGGCCCAAATTTTATAAATGTCTGTGACCAAATAATTTTTTAACTCTAAAGCCATTTTTATCCAATAGGAATTTAAAGACAGTACAAATAGTAGACTTCCATTTCAAGAGCTCCTGAGGGCTCTAAAGACATCTGGACATCATAGGCAGTACAGATATCCCCAGTAAATTGGCACTCCATCAGTGGGCCTTACCTTGAATTATATATTAACCTATCTCTCCAATGTACCCAAGTTAGACTCATTTATAATTTCTTTACACATGGTTCTTCTTCCCATTTTATTTGAACCTATACTTAGCACTGTATCCATTAAAAATCTGTCCCAAAGAATTAAATTTTCAATCTGTTCATTAGCCATATGAGCCTGAAACTCAGCAAATTTGCAACCAACATCTACTCTCCAGTTCATCAGACTCATCCAGGACAATTAATAAAATGATGATGATGGACAACGACCATCCAAAGAAAATTAGAGAGTATCTACAACTTAAAGCATGACAGTTCCATCCATCTCCCCGATGGGAAATCAGCCCCCTCTAAGTCAGAAGCAGAATAAGCATCACCATCTCAAAAGCCCCAAGATTGAGGAATGAACAAGTATAAGGGGGGAATGCAAATATCAATCAAAGCCAACTTATTATTATTTAGTAATTGAAGAACTTGTAATATTAATTTAAAGACAGTAGTCTCCAGAGGTTCTGAGGGGATGGAAAGGGAAAAATAGGTAAGTTAGCATTTTTGGGACATTGGGATTGTTCTGCATGATATTGCAATGGCAGATACAGGCCATTATACATTTTACCAAACCTATAAAATTATGAGCTGCAACATGTAAACTATATTGTCAACTATAGGCCATGGCTTGTAGAAATGCTTCAATATGCATTCACCAATTGTAACCAAATAGCACACCAATTGAAGATGTTATTAATATGGGAGAATGTGACAGGGAAAGGTTTTGGAGTATATGGAAATCCCCTACATTTTTGATGTAACTTTTCTGTAATCTAAAACGTCTTTAAAAATAAATTTATGCCTTATATGTATGCCCAGGTGACCTTCTTCCCATGTATCCCCTATCACTGACACCCCAAATCAATGATCCTCCCCTGCCACAGTTTTAAACTGATTGTGATCCAAAACTTCTTCAAAAGTGAATCCAATAAAATAGACAAATACAATTAATAAGAAAATGAAATAATAATGATAGTTTTAAAGATAAGAAATAAAATACAGAATTTTTTAAATTAAATTAATTTTTTAATTTGGGGTATTAAAAGATAATGAAAAAAATATTATGTGTTCAAATGTTCATGGGGCATTACCACAGTGGGTGGAGATTCACATAATAATTAAAAGAATATCAAATTCCCATCCTAGGGACATTTGCCACATTCTCTAATGGAACAACAAGAATCCCCCAAGTACAGAGGCAATGACTAATGAAGGAAGATGGTCCATTGATTGAACCTTGATATTGAGAACTATAGTTATGAGCCTTTGTTCTTGAAATTGAAACTTAGTTTAGTGTTGTAGGGTGCCTAAGAGTTACCTACTAGGAACCTCCCTGTTGTTCAAATGTGGCTTCTCTCTAAGCCAAAATCAGCATATAAATGATATATCTTCCCTCCGCATGGGACATGACTCCCGGGGATGAGACTCCCTGGCACTGAAGGATTGCTACCAAGTACCAAGAAGTAATGCAACTGGAAAAAAAAAAAGACCTTGACCAAAAGGAGGAAAGTGTAAAGACAAATGAGTTTCTATGGCTAAGAAACGTCAAAGTGAGTCAGGATGTCATGCCAGGGTAACGCTTATGTATGTCTCAGCTAGTCTCATTGACAACCAAATTAGATATTACCCCAAAATAGACAAATATTTCTCTGATATTTGTATCCCCTGAGGGCTATGGAGACATCGAGACACTATAGACAGGGCAGAAAGCTCAGGAACTGGGTGCCTTGCCAGTGGGCCCTACTTAGGAATTTATGCCCCCCAGTGTGACAGAGTTGGACTTGGCTGTAGTTTCTAGTAATTAGTACTAGAGTCGGTAGGTGTATGTCCAAGAGACTTAAATCTTGGGGCTATCCATGTGCCATCTGGATCCGGAACCTCAGCAGAGTTGCAACACATACTCTCCAGTTCATTGGTCTCACCCAGGACAACTAACAAGGAGGTGACGATTGACAACCACCATAACAAAGAAATGAGGGAGCTGACAACTGCAAGCAAGAGAGTCCCATCCATCGGCTATATGGGATCAAACCTTCTCTCAATTAGAGGTGGAGTGGACATCTCCATGCCAGAATCCTCCGGATCGGGGAATGAACTATGGCCTAGAGTGGACTTACTGGTTTTCTACTATAGACATATTGTGAAACTAACATTGGAAGAAATTACAACATTGATGTGGAGGCAGTGATCGCTGGAAGATCTGGGGGCAGGGAGAGGGAAAAAGATTTGTAATACGGGGGCTTTTTTGGGACTTGGGAATCATCCTGAATGACATTGCCATGACAGAAGTAGGCCATTTTATATCATCACATAACATGTAGAACTGTGTGGGAGAGAGTGCAGACTACAATATACACTATGGCCCATGCTCAGTGGCAAAGCCCCAGGACGTGTTTATCAATTGCAAAGAATGTGCCACACTAATGAAGGATGTTTATTCTGGAGGGTGGGGAGGTATGGGGAGTGGGGCATATGGGAATCCCTATATTTTCTTGTGTAACATTTATGTAATCTAAGCATCTTTTTAAAAAAGAAAAAGAAAAAGAATATTAAAAAAATAAAAAATAAATAAATCAAGTGCATTAAAAAGTGAAAAAAATAAAAACAAATAAATCTTGGGGCTGTCCATGTGCCATCTGGGTCCCGAATCTCAAAGGAGTTGTAACACCTACTCTCCAGTTCATTGGACTCAC
This sequence comes from Cabassous unicinctus, assembly GCA_029593785.1. Classification (NCBI taxonomy): domain Eukaryota; kingdom Metazoa; phylum Chordata; class Mammalia; order Cingulata; family Chlamyphoridae; genus Cabassous; species Cabassous unicinctus. The sequence goes on along the minus strand of JAQZBX010006545.1, from coordinate 16,252 downwards.
CCAGGACAACTACAAGTAGGAGATGATGGACAAACAACATACCAAGGAACCTAGAGTGTCTACAACTGCAAGCAAGAGAGTCCCATCCATCGGCCTTATGGGATTGAAGACCCTCCTCAATTAAAGGTGTAGTGGGTAACAATATCACAGAGTCTTCAGGATTAGGGAACAAACTATGGACTGAAGTAGACTTATCAGTATTCTACTATAGACTTACTGTGACTCTAGCAGTGGAAGAAAAAATCATTGATGAGGAGGTAGTGGCCACTGGAGGTTCTGGGGTAGAGAGAGGGAAAAACAGGTGTAATATTGTGGTATTTTGGGGACTTGGGAACCATCCTGAATGACATTATAATGACCTATAGAGGGCATTTTTATATCGTGCCATAACCTACAGAATTGAGTGAGAGAGAATGTAAACTCCAATGTAAACTGTAATCCATGCTTAGTGACAAGGCTCCAAAATGTGTTTGTCAATTGCAATAAATGTACCACAGTAATGAAAGATGTTGCGCATTTGGGAAACTGGAGGTATGGGAAATGGGGAATATGGGAATCTTCTATATATTCTATGTAACATTTATGCAAGCTAAGTATCTTTTAAAAAAGAAAAAGAAAATTATAAAAAAATAAAAAACTTCCAAAAATTTGTTTTAAAATAATTGGTGAAATAAGAACTACCTATAATGTAATGACATTGAATGTCAATTTATTAAACTTCCCAATCAAAAGACAGATTGGCAGAACAGATGAGAAAATATAAGCTATTTATATGCCATCTACAAAAGACTCACCTTAGGCCTAAGGATACAAAGAGATTGAAAATGAAAGGCTGGAAGAAGATATTCCATGAACGCAGTAACAAAAATTCAGATTGCTCATTATTAGTGTCTAGAAATACTACTAATTTTTGCTTGTTAAACTTGTATAATGCCACTTTGCTGAACTCGCTGAATAGCTATAGAAACTTTGTCATAGGTATTTCAGAATTTTCTAAATATAGGATTATGTTATGTGCAAATAGTGAGAGTTTTACTTCTTCATTTACAATTTTGTTGCCTTTTATTTATTTTTCTTATTTAAATGCTTCAGGCAGAACTTCCAGTACAATGTTGAATAACAGTGGTGACAGTGGGCGTCCTTGTCTTGTTTGCAAACTTAGTCGGAATGATTTCAAACTTTCCTCATTGAGAATGATGTAGGCTGTGGGTTTTTCATACATGCCCTTCATCGTGCTGAGGAACTTTCCTTCTATTCCAACTTTTCAAAGTACTTTTATCTGGAAGGTTTTTGTCATATGCCTTTTGAGCATTAATGGATATGATCATGGAGTTTTTCCCTGTGATTTCTTAATGTGGTGAATTACGTTAATTGTTTTTCTTGTATTGAACCACCATTGCACACCAGTAATAAAACCCACTTGTTCATGTTGTGTAATACTTTTAATATGCTGTTGGATTCGATTTGCAAGTATTTTGCTGAGAATTTTTGCATCTATGTTCATTAAAGAGAATGGTTTGTAATTTTCCTTTTTTCATAATATCTTTATGTGGTTTTGGTATTAAGGTGATGTTTGCTTCATAAAATGAGCTGGGTAATGTTCCCTCCTCTTCAATATTTTGGAAAGATTTAAACAGCATTGGTGTTGATTCTTCTTGAAAATTTTGATAGAATTTACCTGTGAAGTATTGGTCCTGGATTGCAAAATTTTTCTTCACTAATTCAATTTCTTTATTGTGATTGGTTTGTTGACTCCTTGTAGAGTCCATGTAGTTGCTTGTGCTTCTTCAGAATTTCTCCATTTCACGTGGGTTGTCTAATTTGTTGGCACAAAGTTTTTCATACTATCCTGTTATGATGTTTTTTATTTATATGGTGTCAGTCATTATGTACCTCTTTTCATTCCTAATTTCATTTATTTGTATCTTCTCTCTTTTTTCTTTGTTAATCCTGCTAATTGTGTCAATTTTATGGATTTTCTCAAATAAATGTTTTCTCAAAGAAAATGTTTTCATTTTCTTTATTTTCTTTAGATTTTTTAAAATTCTCAACTTCATTTAGTTCTGCTCTAATATTTGTTATTTCTCTCTTTCTGCTTGTTTGAGATTGGGATGCTGTTCTTTTACTCATGCCCCCACCTCCCCAGATTTCAATAAGTCTTTGATTTCAGCTCTTTTGTACTTTTTAATATAGGCATTTAAGCCTATAAATTTCAGTCTCAGAACTTCCTTCACTGTATCCTACAAGTTTTGAAAAGCTGTGTTGCATTTTCATTTATCTCTAGACATTTACTAATTTATTTCTCTTCCAACTTCTACTTTGACCAATTGATTGTTTTAAGATGCATTGTTTAGCATCTATATATCTGCAAATATTCCCAATTCTCTGCCTATTGTGGATTTCCAGCTTCATTCCATTTAGGATGCATGAAAGTGCTGTGTATAATTTCAATCTTTTTAAATTTATGAGATCTGTTTTGTTACTCCACATGTGGTTTTTCCTGGAGAAAGATCCTTGAACACTTTAGAAGAATGTATATCCTGCTGATCTCGGTTACAATTTCCTTTATATGTCTCTTAGGTCTAGCTTGTTATCATATTGTTCAAGTTCTCTCCTTTCTTTTTTATCCTTGGTCTAATTGCTCTATATATCGTAGAGACATCTTTTTCTCCTTTCAGTATTGCCAGAGTTTTCCTCATGTATTTTGGGTCTCCCTTTCTATAGATGTTTATGCCTGTTACTCTTTCCTGGTGAATTGTCCCTTTTATTAATATGTAATGTCCTACTGCATCTCTTTACATTAGAATCTCTTTTCTCTGATATTTGTGTAACTGCTACTGTTATTTTTTGGTTACTGTTTGAGTGAAATACAGTTTTCTAACCTTTCAGTATCAACCTATTTGTATGTTTCAGTCTGATGTGGCTTTCTTCTAGACAGCATATAGGTAGCTCATGCTTTTAAAAAAAATCCTTTCTGTCATCCTTTATCATTTGATTGGGAAGTTTAATCCATTAACATTCAAAATTTTTATTGTAATGTTATTACTTACATAAACCATCTTATCCTTTGACTATCATATCTTATTTTTGTCTGTCTTTTAACACTGTTGGTTACATTTTCTAATAGTCTTCATTTCTGAATTCTCCTCCAAGTCATTCTCTCCTCACGTATTTTCCTTTCAAGCTGCAGAACTCCCTTTAGGGTTTCCTGTAGACACGGGTGCTTGTTTACAAACTCTTGGTTTCTGTTTTTTTGCAGATGTTTTAAACTGACCTTCATATATGAAGAACAATTTTGTCAAATAAAGAATTTTTCACTGGTAGTTTTTCTCCTTCTGTGTCTTAAATATATCATACCATTATGTTCTCACCTCCAATGTTTCTGATGAGAAATCTCCATTAATTCTTACTGGGTGCCACATGTATATGACAGTTCACTTCTCCCTTTCTGCTTTCAGAATTTTCTCATTATATTTGCCATTTTGTCATTCTTAATAGCATGTGTCTTGGAGTAGGTCTATTTGAATTTATCCAGAGTGGACTACACTGCATTTTTTGGACATGTATATTCATGTCTTTCATGAGAGTTTTGAAATTTTCAGCTACTATTTCCTCAGATATACTTCCCGCCAATTTACCGATCTTTTCTTCTTCTGAATCTCCCATGACACATATGTTGGTGTGCTCTGTGCTATCTTTCTACTCCGTGAAAACTTGCCCAATATTTTTCTCTTCTTTTCTCTCTCTCCTCCTCTTTCTTTTCATTTTCAGCTGTTCTTTCTTCATCATGATTATTTCTTTTGCAATTTCAAATCTGCTATTGTATGCCTCTAATGTTCTTTTTATCCACCTATTTTGTCTTTAATGCTACACCTTCTCGTATTTTCTTATTTAAATTCTTCTTTGCACATGCTCTATTTCTTCTTAATGTCTTTTATCTCCTTATCTTTTATCTCCTTAGCCATACTGTCCTTCAACTTCTTGATTAAATTTAGGAAATTTGTTTGAAAACCAATGATTAGTTATTTCACATCTTGAGTCTTATCTGGAGCTTTGTTTCTTTACCAAACAATATCTTCATTTTGTCAGTAGGGTTTGTAACATTTTGCTGATATCTTACCATCTAATAATGATGGTGCATTTATTTTAGCACTTTCTCTCTCTTCTCTACATATTTAAAATTGAGTGGCTCTGTCTTACTGCTGGTCTTTGATTCTTGATTCATCTTCTTCTAGGTCTTCATGATTGCTCCTGTTTTACTGCTCAAACCTGGACTATGGATGCAGTCATTTGGTGAAGTACAGTTCCAAGGGCCTTGGAGAGGGGGGCAGTAAAGGTACCAAAAAGTCTTATTTACTTTTTTGATCCTTGCATGCATGTTCCTGGCCTACCAGCAGATGGCACACTTTGGAAGTTCTCTCCATTCAAACACTAGCATGGTATGTGTTCATTGAACACACCTTTTGGTGGGGCAGAAACAATACCTGGAGCGTACACCCTCAGGGCCGGTGATTCAGAGCCAAGCCTGACAAATCAAATTTGCTCAGAAGTTGCCATCCTCCATTGTCTAGTCACATCATTCCTTTTCCAAGGAATGATGTAAATTTTCCCCCCATCTGCACAATCAGCAACCAGTCCAGGTCAGTAGGGAGGGTGGTTGAGAAGGCAGATCACCTTTAGCTCCCTGTAGACTCCCAGGAGAAGCAATTTTGTAGCCCCACCTGACCTGCAAACGCATGACTCATGGAACACAGTAGACCAAATTCACTGGGTAAAAGCTGGATTGCCCTAGGCTCTGTCCTTCCCTCTCTCTTTACCTGGGGATTTGGACCCATGTGACCCCCTCAGTCCATTGCCTCCAGCCATGGGGCAGAAGATCCAATACAATCTGCTCTAAAAGTGGCAGATTGGGTGCCAGCAATTGCAGCTTTACTCATGGATCTTCTCCACCAAATATCCTTTTCTTCACAACTCCATCTTGAGGATGCTAAACAGACTTCCCCTGCTGTCTTAAACTCTAGAAGAGTATTCTGAGAGTGTCTGCGAACCTCTAGCTATTTTATTGGGAGAGAAGTAAGTCTTGTGCCTCTCTAATATTCCATCTTCCAGGAAGTTCTTCCCATTATACACTTTCTCAGCACAACTCCCTCACCTCATGCTCTTACCTTGGTAACACCTAACCCATCAGGGTCCTATTGCAGACATACCATCAGCATGAGTGAGTGTGGAAGGGTTCTTTAACTCTTCCAGCTTTAACATTCTTCAGATTCCTCAAACAATTGTACATGGCTTAGGATACTGGTTCCTCCACTGCACTCTCAACACACAAAATAGGGTCTTAATTACTCGTTACACAAAAATAAATTAGGGAAGTGGATGTGGCTTGAGCAATTTAATTCCCATCAACCACATGGGATGTCCCAGTTTCGGTTTCCAGGGCCTCATGGAGAAGACAAGCTGGCACAATAGACATGCGCAGTGAGCTGATGCAACAAGATGACTCACCAAAACACAAAAAGGAAAGACAATGAAAGACACAACAAACAAAAGATATGAAGTGGCTCAAGAGATTGAGCGCCACTCTCTTACATGGAAGGTCCCAGTTTCAGTTCCCTGTACCTCCTAAGAGAGGATGAGCAGTCAGTGAGCACAAACTACGAGGGAGGGTGGATAAAAAAATAAAATATATCTTTAAACAAAATAAGATAATGTAATTCAACAGCAAATTGTGAATCTTGGAGCACAAATCTTTTTAAACATCAATATTTATAAACTAATGAAACATTTGAGGGATACATGGAGTTTATATTGCACAAGCCACATCCAACATTATTTTCCCAATATTGTATTTCAAAAGGAGATAGGATGCTGCATTATAACTTTTGTAAAGAAATCTCAAGTGCAATTACTCTTCTGAATATTTCAGGAAGCAGATTTTCTTATTCAGTCTTACCCTTGAGAACCAGACCAATAATTGGTCTTGAATGATCAGATTTGGTGACAAACTCATTGAATATTAATATATACAATAAAATGCAATTTTTGCATTTAAAATACATTGCATTTGGAGAAGCCATGCTTTTTTGTGTAAAGGGCACCCTATTTTCAGTAACAAACTTCATGGAAAACAATTACAACGTGGTGTGCAAATTGGATCATTGATCTGGACATGGATATTAGTGGAAAGATGTTGAAATTCAAAGAAACCTGGGGTGATTGTTTTGATGTATAAATGCACCATGATTACACGAAATGGTAACATTTGGGGAAACTGGAGTAGGGCAAATGGAAACTTTGTTTTACCTCCCCAGATTTCTGTAAGTCTAAAACAATTCAAAAATATATTTCATTAAAAAAAAAAACAGATTTATTTGTGAAACTGATTAAACACTGGATGTGATCATGCTTCTTTGAGGGCTAATTTTCCTTTGCTCATTCCAAACACTCCTCCTTTACAGGAGCCATCTTCAAACCAGGGTATTTGGACTACTGCTGTATACAAAGTTTCTCCCAGATATTCCTGGGTAGAATAGGCTTAAAAGGAATTAATTTCCAGGACTTAGTGATCTACTAAAACTCCTTACAAAAGCTTATCTACATAACAACAGTGAAGTTATTCTGCTAAGTTCACAGTCTTCTCTAATTTTCTAAAGATAAAGCTAACACTCATGTGACCTTGGGCATTTCCTACAATATCAAATGAAGAAACTTTCATATATCACACCAGGATTAACATTGAGAAAGTGTATGATTTGATTATAGTAAATAGAAAACAATTCCACTCATAATCCAGTGGTTTCCAAGGTGTTGTCATCAACAAAATAGAAGGAACACCTAATCTAATTAGCAGCCCAAAGATTTCAGAATGTATAATGGAAATTCAAAATTAAAATATTGCTAAAGCTCTCATTTTTAAGTACTTCAATTCCTGCCTAGATTTCAAACTTCACAAACTTTTCTTTCTTATTGTAATTCATTGAAAAAAGAAAAGCTGGCATTTTTGGCACACCATTGAATAACTAGATAAAAGATTTCCCATTGGTTTTGAATAATATTTGCACAAAATTTAGAAAACTTTCTTACGCAAATTTCTTTATCCATGTTGATTACCACTTAAGTTGAATTATGTACTTCTTCAAAGGTTCAAAATTTCATGAAAACCAGCTCATAATAGGCAGCAAAGAGAAAAGATGTGTACTTAATTATTTCATTTTTGTTTAACATCTACATACATAAAATTTGCTTAGTTATATTGTGTTTGCATATCACAGTGCTTTTGTGTTTCTATGTATACAAATATACAATAAGTGATTGTGTAGTGACACCATTCACCTTGGTGCCTGAAAAACAAAATAATTTTATTGACTCACTGTCTGAAGCCTGGAAATAATAAATCAAGGCATTGGCAGGGCTATGCATTATCTGTTTTCTCTATAAAGAATCTATTCCAAGACTGTATTCTAGTTCTGGTGGTGGCAGCATAACTCCAGTCTCCTTCTCCATGTTCATTTTGGCTTCTCCCTTGTGACTCTGTCTGTAAAATTTCTCCTTTCTTATAAGGACAAGGAACATATTGGGATGGGACCCCATTTCTGACACCATGACCCCACCTTAATTTAACTAACCCAATCTACAATGAACCCATTTTCAAATAAGGGCACATTCTGAGATGCTGGAGCTTAGTTAGGACTTCAACATATGTTCTGGGTACTACATAAATAACTAGTTAAGATATAACAATAAATTTTTGCATTTGCAGTTTCTCTTTCATTTAAGAAAATGTCACAGAAATTTGTATATGATTTTAAACATTTATGAACCCTGATCAATTTCTAGTTGCCACACCCTAGGTTTCATAATTTGTTGGTAAAAATATTTTACCACAATTGACAATTGTGTGTTACCCGAATTTGTTTTAAAACAATCACAAAAATAAATTAGTCATCTTTAATACTGAGGAATTTAACTGAATGTACTTAAGTATTCAATATAATATCAGATATTTCACTACAACTATAATGAATTTCTAAATCTTTTCTTAAATATCATGAATTGTATGAAGAATAAAATAAATCAATAAAGAAATTAATTTATTTTCTATTTAAAGGAGGAGTTACTCAAATAAAACTGCTATGATTTTTCTGTCTGCAAAATTATTCTTCTATTAATGGAGCAAGCCATAGACGATATCACTTCAATTTTCTACACAGGGAAACATAGAATCAAAATGAGCAAAATTATTTTATAAGAATGTTTAATTCATCTAAATGAAAGCTCATAATACAGAGTGACACATAAATGAAACTTCAACGGGTATACACATTAAAATTTGTCATGTCCAAAACTCTTAAAATAAAGTTACACATGAATTGCATGTTTATGTTGTATAACAAATTCATGTCTTCTTGATTTCATGTGGTCAGCTCCATGGCATATAATAAATATCAGTAAACTTTTTTACCTGTTTCAGATTTATTATTTTCTAATAGTTGAGAGAAAAATCAGTAGTTGTTTGTGAAGCATGCACTTTCATTTTTTATCTCATTGCTCCCAAAAAGTTTTCTTATAAAATAAAAGCATTACCAAATAATTAAGTAACGTCACAAATTTACACCTTGCACTCAATGACAGAACCACTGAAGCAAGAGACTATACACTGTCATCTATTTCTTCTAAAGCAGTACTGCTGAGCTTCAATTACCCACAAATATTTTATATATAACTAATCTGTAATTTTGAAGATGTTGGTTGAGATGAGCCCCCCAAAAAACTAAGGTAGGCTCTTTTCCAATGTGCCTGGTAATCTTCTAAGAAAAGGAAATTGAACACAGATGGACAGACAGAGGGAAGATGCCATGTGACCTGTGTGGCAGAGAATACAATAGACTGGTGGGAAACCAATGCCAGCAGTGAAGACAGAGTCATGGGAAAGATTCTCCCCTACAGCTTTAAGGGAAACATAGACCTGCACAGCCTAGATTTCAGACTCCTAGCCTACAGAACTGTGACAGTATAAATATGTTGGCTTAAGACACTCTCTTGGAGATATTTTGATAGAGAATCCTAGAAATTTATGAAATCCACTGACTAGCCAAATGGCCACTTTGTACGTGTAGAAGACCAAAACACAGAAGAGACACAACTGGCTAACACAGCAAGAGGCTGTGGGACAGCAGGATGACATACTTCACCCATCACTATGTGAGATCAGGAAGACTTAGTAGTGCAAAGATGAAATGGACAAGGACGAAGAAAAGTGAGGAACATAACTGCTGGTCAATCGCAAATTTAACTTGTTAAACTTAAGAGTATTCTCTATTACAAATAAATCTCTTAAATGAAGACCACGGCAGAAGCTGGTAGTTCAAAAGAAAGAAGGGTCTATAAAATCATGCTGGTTTATTTTAATTTAATTATTAATAATATTTTATTAAGATATAAAATGTTTTAGACAAATGTTTAACTAGAGAAGACAAAGGAGGATTCATAGTAACCAGGACTGTTTCAGTCTAGCCTAATGTAACCCTACCCAGGAATGAACTCAACCACAAAAAAGTAATGACATAGATACAAGAAAACAGCCACCAGAGTAAGCTAGAATTAGTCTGCCAGGGGGTAAAAGACATGTGGTACAGAAAACCGAAAGCCAGGCTGATGGCCAGCTAACAGACATATTAAGGAAATTAATGAGAATTGAGCCTAGATCAGGCAGTCCTCATGGGACCTGCCAGCTAATGAAAATCAAAAGTAAGCCCAGCCAAATCAGTCTAGCCTGCCCATATTAACCAACTGCACAGCTAACCAAAAACTCAACAGCTTAAGGTTTATGCCTCCTTGTTTGGGAGTAGAATATTACATGGCAGTAGCAAACAGATAAATTATCTTCTTTTGAATTGCTATCCATTCTTATGCCAAAATCTCCTCCTGCTGCAATGATTTATTTTTCTTCTTGTCTCTTAAAAATTGCATAGTATATATATTACATTTTACATATGCATTTTTTTTCTCCTAAGCTACGGAATAGGAGGGATCTTTGCAACTGACAGAGAAACCACTCAATAAATATTTCTTAAGTGAATGTATGGCATGGATTCAATGATTTTAAAATGCCTCTCATCACTGGCAGTAAAAAGCATTTACGTGTGTCAGAGTGTTTAATGTATATTCTCCTCAGATTTGATAAGATATATCGTGAAACTAAATTTCATCCACCAATGTATTCATGAAGTACTTTCAGAAATAATATTGAATATCTGGAGTATTTCCACATTTACACTGAGATTAATGTGTTAATTAAAGGTTATCTAAAGTGTTCTGGTAAAAGCAAATTTAAGAACCATGAATTCCTTCAGTGCCCAAGGGATGATTAGAAAAAAAGTGGGCAATTGATGAAAAAGTTCAGGAGGAATGTTGTCACATATTTCTAGACAGATAAAGGTAAAGAATTAAAGAACTGTCTTTGAAAGAATGAGAATGGCTGAAAGAGATAGAGAGAAGAAAAAGGGCTTTACAAAAGGAGGCAGACTTTCAGTTATTCTGTGAATATTTAAATACAGACTCTTCTAGTTTGCCAGGCTACTGAAATGGGTCGGCTTTCACAATAGGTATTTATTAACTTACAAGCTTACAATTTTGAGGATGAGAAAAATGTCTAAATCCTGGCACCATCAGGAGATGTTTTCTTTCTGGAGACCAGCTCCTAGTGATCCTGGACGCCTCTGCCAATTGCAAGGTATGTGGTGGCATCCGCTGGTCACTTCGTGCTATCTAGGTTTTGTTCCTTTCAGATTCTTGCTACCATGGCTTTCTCTTTCTTTGCTGGAATTTCATTCTGTTATAAAAGACTCAAGTAAAGGAACTGAGACCCAGAGTGGGTCAGGCATTAACTGAAGTAACCCATTCAAAGGGTTCCACCTACAATAGGTTATACCCACAGAATGGATTAACTTTAAGATCATACTTTACTGAGATCCACAGTACTTCACACCATCAAATATACATATATTCCCTTTTGTATTATTTTTCTTTTTTACAGAAATGGAACATTCAATATTTGGCAGTGTTGTAAAAAAATAAATTTGTATATGTGTCATTTCAAACATAGGAGAATATGGTACAGGAAACCCAGATCAAATAACAATACAGAAATCATTGAACTTTTCAAGAAATTTGTGGTTCAACCATTTTAGAAGAGAACTGCAGAAATAGGGTGAGAATCACAATAATATGAGGGTCCTTAAAACATTTTATATCCAAACTAAAACCAACATTTTCCATTGAATAAGCACCATCCCCCATAAGCATTCTTCAGGAATACGTATATTAAAGTCATTCACAATTATAATTTGATAGGAATAACAAATGTAAATAGTTATCTAATAAAAAAAAGATGGAGATTAGCAAATCAAATCACCTTTTGTGACACTGGAAAGATAGACTTGGATGGAAACACGGTTCATGCAAAGAGAGAATAAGGGAAGAACGTGTTCTACTATGGGGAAGTTTTGAAAATGAAGGACCAAGGATTTAATCTTAGGAAGGACTAGAGTTAGAGGATAATGGAGAAGAAGGAAGAATACTGAAAGACTAAGGAATCAAGGTGGAAAATTTTTAAGCATTAAGAAGCACATTGAAGAGAGAATCAATCCACCAAGGTGAAAATCTTACAATACTCTTGTCTAAAGGGTAAGGCATAGAAATTTACTCACCCAGTCATTTGATCTGCCCATGCTAAACATGGATGTTTCTATGGTAAAATTCTCTAGAAGATGCAGCTTCTCATACAGATGGAGGAAGCAGAGTTCAAGTCTGTGTGAGGAGGAAGCTGCTGGTGCTGTAGTACTCACTACACTACAGCCCTGGGAGGAGGTTTGTGTTTAAAGCTGAAGCACTTGGGAGGTGTATCATCATACTGCACACAGTAATAATCTCTCATGTCCTCAGCCTGGAATCTGCTGATGGTGAGAGTGAAATCTGTCTCAGACCCACTGCCAATGAATTGATCAGGGACCCCAGATGGCCTTTTAGATGCATAATAGATGAGCAGTTTAGGAGCCTGTCTTGGTTTCTGCCGGTACCCGGCTAAGTAGCTCCTAACCCTCTTGCTGGACTTGCACTTGAGGGTGACGGTCTATCCTGGAGATGCAGCCACAGAACCTGGAGACTGAGTCATCACAATGTCCCCACTGGCACTTGCAACCAGAAAAGAACATATGTCATACATTGAATCAAAAATGCATAAAATATGTTTCTAAATGTAGTTTTGTTATTGATCATATATAATCAGATCTATTTTAAGTGAAATGGTTTATTCACACTGCCTAGTAAAACCATTCTCGAAATTTAAGAAGATATTACTCTTCTAAGCCTCTCACCTGAGACCCAGAGCACCAGGAGGATGAGGAGTTGGGACTGTGGCATCATCTTGCTCACCTATCTGGGGCACTCAGGCCCCATCTCCAGGGAAGCTGCATTAAAAGAGCTCTGAGCAGACAACCAAGTCTCTGAGGAGCCTATGGAAATTGTTAGAGAATATAAAGGCAAACATTCCTGTGCAGTGAGTTGTAAAGGTATATAATTGAAAGAGATAAGAATATCATGACCACAGGAAATGCAGCTGTATTCCTGCAAAAGGTCCAGAAAACAATTTAAGATGCAAATTTTCAACAAAGTTCAGCAAAATTGACAAATTTAATTATTTTTATTACCAATTGTACTATTTCAAATCACCTGCTACCGTCTTGAAGACATGAGTTAATTTTGTAGTAGATAATATGCATCTGTAAGCGTATAATTTCAGAACGTAATTGAATCTTATAAATATGGTTCCAAAACCTATGTGAAATATACTCATATCATTTGATAGATGAAGATATAGTGCACAAATTGTACATCCTTTTAAGTGTATTCTGAATTTCAAATAGATATATGAAGTTGCTCTTAGACATCTCAAAGGTACCTCAATATATCCAAAACCAGACCTCTGCATTGTCTTCAACACAAATACACTCTCCAGAAATCAGTCACCAGATACTTACAAATCAGTCTTAGCACTGCCCTTTAAGTCCACCACTTTCTCAAATCACTAACGAAGTGATTAGCAGAGGTAAAGTGTAAAACCTCCACCTACGGGTAAAAGGTAAAATGGCTTCAGATTCCAAGGTCTGATAGAGCAAGTTCTTCATTTATTCCTACCCAAAACAATGATATTTATACAATTATGCAAATAACAGTATCATGAAAACTTCTAGACATAGGACATTAAATTATCAACAAGTAGAACAGAATCCCTGGCTTCAAAAAAGATTTATTTTACTGGGAGGGGCAGACAATAAATAAATAAATTTCTGCAACCACTACTGTCCTGCTTTTCTGAGATTTCCACCCCTTTAGTAATGCTGTTACTCAGGAAAGGTAAGGTCATGTGTATGTAGGTCCATTTCATGGACAACTCTCTGCATGAAAAGTCAGAGGAAAAGAGAAAATTTGGGACAGTTTAACAGTTTATAGATACATACTTCTTCCTAACCCTTGAGTTTAACTTTTCTGCCAAAGAAATCTCCTTAATGCCCCCAAGAAATCTCCCTTCATGTGGAGTGTCTTAAGGCATGTATTGTTCCAATTCTACTTAATAATAAGTTCATTTTCCTATAGCTTTTCTCCTTAAGAGTCCATTACCCTTAGGAGAGGTTCCCCTTACCAGGCATTCAGTAATTGTGGTGCACAGACCCACATCATTAGGGAAGGCATTCCTTCTCATCAACAATCCACCCTCTTCCTGGTCCAACACATATTTGGGTATAGAAGATGCTAATACTTTCTTCAGATTTACCCTCTACACCCATGTTTGTTTGTTTTTTCCTGCTCTGCCATGAAGTTATATTTACTATGCATACATAGGTTTATTGGACAGTTGGCCTCATGCAAGTATAGAGAAGGGGGCTGGCATTCAAAGGTTAGGGAAGAGTACTTCCGAAAATGAACAGGCCTTGGGAAAAGATGATCCTGGATGTTTAAGAAAGACTAACAAAACAGTGTGCAAAGGTAGACAGGGGCCTTATTCGAGGGGAACATTAATTGGGTGGAAGTTTGAGGTTTAGGTAAAGCACTATAAGAATCCATGGAAAAGTAGTTAGAGCTAACCCTTGTTTTTAGAAGATACTTTCTAGGTCATTTTACAAGCAATAAAACTCCCAAGATGTAGAAAGTGTGAAGGTCATTTGTATTTCCGTACAAGCTGGGAAAATAGCTCTTCTATTATCTACTTCACTGAAATCACATGATTTTAAGAAATTAATTTTTCAAACGGACCCCAATCCCAAATATCCAGCTGAGGCCCAATCAATCTCTGGTAAATGACAAAAGAAGATATTACCATAAGTAGAATTCTAAAAAAGCCTGAAGACTCCTGCCCTCTGGTATATCCAAACATACTTTCAGCTGTTGAAACACTAACTGAGGTTCTCCTGTGAAGTGATTTTGCATATATCATTAAATCTGTTGAGTTAAGAAGGGGAGTCCATTGGATTATGCTGTACTGGTCAGAGAGAAATAGTTGGTTGAGATTCATAAATATGTAGGATTTGAAAAGGAAGAATACATCTGAATTTGGCTGTGGAGATTAAGGGGACCATATGGCAAGGGATGTGGGCAGGGTTAGGAGGCGAGAGCTGACAGCCAACAAGGGCATAGGATCTCAGCACTACAACATAAGGAACTGATTCTGCCAAACCCCATGAGCTTGGAAGAGAACTCCGTGCTCTGGAGAGAATGTAGCCCTATTGACTCCATGATTTAAGCCTTGTAGCAACCTGAGAAGAGAACAGTCTACACTGTACCCAGACTCCTGATTTACAAAACTCTGGCCTAATAAATGGCTAATTACTTAAGAAATGAGTGAAATAAATAAATATATATATATATTTATATATATATGCATATATATGTATATATGTATGAAAACGAACTGCATGCTAAAAGAGAAATCATAAATCCAGTTAGAATAAATTATCATCCCATTTAGCTCATGGCCAAATGATGCACACACCTCTCTCTTCTCATGCAACGTAATGTGCTTTATGCCCCTTTTACCCACAAATGATTTCCTGACATGTGACCACATCCTCAGGGTCAGGGCTGAATACTGTGCTTTGAAAACACGTGTAAGAACAGAACTAGCTTTGAAGATGGTCAGGAACTGTCCCCTCTTGGTTTACATGGCCATGTTCTCTAACAATTTAAAAAATTCTAAACAGGGCTTTTAGTAAGAAAAAGCAGTGAATTTAGGACATCCCAAGTTGGCCTGAACCACACTGCTATCTACACTTTTGCTTAAGAGCCCAGAATGTTTCAGATTCCTATATGTGGATGACCTTCTATTAATAAATGCGACAAAATGGCAATGTGTGCATTTTTGTCTTATCTATGAAAAAGTGCATTTATTCTTGCATTTCTTTTAGAATTTATAATTCTAAGTGTTTGGTTTAATATCGTGTACTCCTATTGTTCAAATGGAAAACTTATCTTAATTGATTATAGATAAAATCAAGTTGGCAATTATATTTTCTCAGCACAGCTCACACTGCCCCATGCCCTTGCCTGGAGTCAATCAGCACAAGTTCTCCATTTCAGACATAAAATCAGGTTAAGCAATATATACATAAGGTTCAATTCACATGGTGCCAGAACTAACATGAGTTATCAAACAGTTCTGCATAATCTATGGAATTCTTGTTTCCATTGTATCTACGGAGCCCAAATTAATGTGTTCAATTAGTTTGGGCATGAACGAATGAAGGTAATGAGTTAACAAATTGTTAATATAAAAGCAAAACTAATCTTTAACCTTGAAATAATGAGATTTGTCACCAAAATCACAAAATATTAATGTACAGAAGAAAACATTATGCTAATCCCTTAAAATTTGATCGCTGCATTAGCAGTGACCATGACATTTTTCAGTAAAGGTTGCACAATATTCCAGTAACAAATTCATGGAAACCAAATGCATGTGGTGTCCTGGATTGGATTCCAGAAGAGGAACAGGATAAGTATAAAAAGTTAGTTAAATCTGAATGAAGTCTACAGTACAGTTATTTATATTGTACCAATGTAAATCTGTTGGTTTGACAAACGTACCATGATTATGTAAGATGTTAACGTTAGGGTGAAGCAGGTGAAGGTGTGTGGAAATTCAGTGAAAAACATCTGCAAATTTTCTATAAATTGAAAAATATTCAAAAAAAATTATTTA